>JAPYYD010004678.1:0-12875 GCA_028551405.1 Uromys caudimaculatus | reverse complement strand
TGCTCCAACATGTAATAAAGACACATGCTCCACTGTGTTCTTAGCAGCCATATTTATAATAGCCAGAAGCTGGAAACAACCCAGATGTCCCTCAACAGAGGAATGGATACAGAAAATGTGGTTCATCTACACAATTTAGTACTACTCAGCTATTAAAAACAATGACTTAATCAAATTTGCAGGCAAATGGATGGAACTTGACAATATCATCCTGAGCAAGGTAACTCAGTCACAAAAGAACGAACAAGGTATGTACTCACTGATAAGTGGATATTAGCCCAAATTTTCAGAATGCACAAGTTTCACTTAACAGTAACCGCTGGACTGCGAGTGAGGTCCCAGATGGAGGGGTTGGAGAAAGATCTGAAGGAGCTGAGGGAATTTGCAGCCCCATAGAGGGAGCAAGAGCATCAATGGCCCTGACCACCCCCTCCGATTGTCCTGGAGCTTGGACCACCAACCAAAGAATACACATCTATGGACCCATAATTCGGACTGCATATTTGGCAGAGTATGACCTTGATGGCCATCAGGGAAAGAAGAGAGGCCCTTGGGCCTGAGGGTGTTAGAGGCCCCAGTAAAGCGGAATGTCAAGGTGGGAATATGGGGATGGGTGGGCAGGTGGCTGGGAGGTGGAATTCCCTCATAGAGGCGGGGATGGGGAAGGGATGGGGGGGTTCCAAAGAGGAGACCCAGAAAAGGGGAAACATTGGAAATGTAAATAAAGTATCAAAAAATAAATAAAAATAAAATAAAAGAACTCTGACTGTCTCTGCCTCCCAAGTGCTGGGATTAAAGGCGTGTGCCACCACTGCCCAGCTTAAATTAATAAATTAATAAATAAATATTTTTTAAAATGACAAAGCTGTTCATTGCAAAAAAGTCAGGTATTGTTTATTATACCCAGTATTATTGTTTGAAGGTAATCAATTTTTTTACCTAAACATAATTATTCTATTTACTCATGTTAGATACCTGAAAATATATCTGTACATTTAAAAGCTTATTATTCTTAATGGATGAAGACTTTCAATAAACAAATTTTATATTTAAAAAAAAATCACTACATTCCGCTTTCAAATCAGGACAAGTTAGGAAGAAGCATATTCCTAACACAATAAAAAAGGTGTATTTTGAAAAAAAAGAAGAACATGTTACCAGTTCTGGAGCATACTGCAAGGCAAGGTAAGCTTACTGATTCATTCTAGGAGAATCATGAGAAGAGTTTGAAATATTGAAAGTCAAGATGAAAAGGAAGTGATTTTTGTAGTCTAGGAAAAGCATGAGAAATGTTGGAAATCAGGAGTGTAATTGTTCATGTTTTATTGATGTAATAAAGCCAATGGGCAAAAGCAAAAATTAAAAAAAAAAAAAAGCAATCTGAGCTGTGATGTGACATCTCTCAAATTATGGTACTTGACTCCTCCATACTTTCTGTCATGTATATATGCCATGCTCAACAATTATGTGATGCAAAGCTTTCCACTATCCTCAATGTTATAAAAATGCCAGTCATTTTCTTTTTTTCTGGGGATTTGTTTCAGGAGGACTCCTCATGTATATTTTATGGGAAAGATTGTCTGAAGGCTGCTCTCTGAGGAAGGTTCTCTGGGTTTCCACACCCTCCCATTTCTCACATAAATCATTTTTCATTAGAAAACCTAGTACTAACGTCATTAGGAACATATAATCATTTCTGACCTCCAGAAAGGACAGAACATGGACATTTGAGTCTTGACAAGGATAAGAATTAAATGGCTCATATTTTTTTAAAGTTCCTTTCCTTAAAATTGCTTTCCATGCCTCTGTTTCCAGTTTCTGTGACTCCTAACCATGCTCAAACATTTCTACTAGTTTGGAGTATATTTAGATTCCAGTTTGTATTACAAATGATGGGAAAAATCTTTGTATTTAAATTTTCAATTATCTTTGATGCTGGGAAGCCTATTCCTTTAATCTGATGAAATCAAGTGACGGCATTACCATTTTCAGAGTATGTTTCTAAAGTATCCCAACCCTATCAAAAAATGGAAAACAGAGCTAATCAGAGAATTCTCAACTGAGGAAATTCGTAGGACTGAGAAGCACTTAAGGAAATGTTCAACATGCTTAGTCATCAGGGAAATGCAAATCAAAGCAACCCTGAGATTCTACCTCACACCAGTCAGAATGGCTAAGATGAAAACTCAGGTGACAGCAGATGCTGGTGAGGATCTGGAGAAAGAGGAACATTCCTCCATTGCTGGTGGGATTGCAAGCTGGTACCACCTCTCTGGAAGTCAGTGTGGCGGAACCTCAGAAAAATGGACATAATACTACCTGAGGACCCAGCTATACCACTCCTGGGCATATACCCAGAAGATGCTCCAACATGTAATAAAGACACTATGTTCATAGCAATCATATTTATAATAGCCTGAAGCTGGAAACAACCCAGATGTCCCTCCACAGAGGAATGGATACAGAAAATGTGGTACATTTTTTTGTTTTGTTTTGTGTTTTTGAGACAGTGTTTCTCTGTGTAGCCCTGGCTGTCCTGGAACTCACTCTGCAGACCAGGCTGGTCTTGAATTCAGAAATCTACCTGCCTCTCCCTCCCAAGTGTTGGGATTAAAGGCATGCACCACCACTGCCTGGGGAAAATATGGTACATTTACACAATGGAATACTACTCAGCTATTAAAAACAATGATGTCATGAAATTCACAGGCAAATGGATGGAACTTGAAAATATCATCCTGAGTGGGGTAACTCAGTCACAAAAGAACGAACATGGTATGTACTCACTGATAATTGGACATTAGTCCAAAAGTTCAGAATACCCAAGATTCACTTCACAGCAACCATTGGACTGAGCGTGAGGTCCCAGATGGAGGAGTTGGAGAAGGGACTGAAGGAGCTGAGGGAGTTTGCAGCTGCATGGAGAGAGCAACAGTGTGAACTGGCCTGACCCCCAGTGCTCCAGGAGACTGGACCACCATCAAAGAATACACACGGAGGGACCCATGGTTCAGGCCACATATGTGGCAGAGGAGGCTATTGTTGTACATCAGTGGGAGGAAAGGCCCTTGGGCCTGAGGGTATTAGATGTCCCAGTACAGGGGAATGCCAATGAGAGAAGACAGGAGTGTGTGGATGGGTGGGTGGGAGAACACCCTCACAGAAGTAAGGGGAGCGGTAGGGGATAGGTAGTTTCCAAAGGGGAAACCTTAAAAGCTGAAACATTGGAAATGTAAATAATGTATCAAAAGATAGGTAAATGCCTTACTTTGTGGATCAGCATCTAAAACTATTATGATCTAGTATGATCTAGTATCTCCAGTATGATCTACCTCTACTGCATCACAGAAAGGCAAAAGAAAGCGAAAACCTAATGTTTATGTTTCTCTAATTTTGTGCTGAAGAGCTTCCAGTGCAGGAATGAGCAGTGTTAAAACTAACTAACTTTTCAAAGATAAAAAAAATTCAAATGTGTTGCAATAATCATGGTAGGGGTAAGTGTCACTACTTAGTATTCTCCATCATGTGTCTGCTGATAGGAAATTAAGAACAAATCTCTATGCTTTTAAAAATTATTAAGCATAGTAAGTGTAAAATTGCCTCCGGATGAATGTTTTTATTTTCTTAAATGCTGAGTGATCTAGAATGCACAAGACTTAACACTCTTATGAAAATTTATCCATTTTGAGATGTCACCTGTCAAATATGACTGCTTCATAGCAATGCTTAACAAAAAGAAGACAGCTACTACTTGTGCACACACTCAGGGAAGTGAAACACTCCTTCCATTAAAGCATATATTGACCCAGCTCTATTTAAGGTTTGAAGGGAGCCTTAGGGAATTTTGCAGAGGTTGTAAGAGACAAGGTTGATGTGTTCTAATTACTTGAAAAGGACATGAAATTGTTGGATGGCCCATTGTGTATATAGCCTGACTTTCTATATTAAAGGTGGTCAAAACTACCCTCTATAAAGTAGGATGTAGCTCTCTACCCACATGCTCACTGCAGATCTTAGTTCAGAAGATGAAAGGGAAAATAATTTCTACCAAACTATCACTCATTCTCCAAAAGAAATGGTCTCTAGGAAGATAAAAATAATTAGAGTTCTATGATAAGTATCTCATTTGAACCCAAAGTCCCTGACCTATATGAGCATGGACAACTTTCATTAGTCCCCTCCAATACTTGAAGAAATATGCATTGTTGTCCCATTGTGCAAATTACTTCTTAATTCTGGGGCTAGCAAATATGGTCTAGAGAAATCTACATCACGATTAACCATAAAAGAAGCCAGTTGGCAGAGAAACTTTGGAAGATCTCCAACAATGAACTGAACGTGCATGGAAAAAGCACCACAGTGTACAATCAGAAGGTTAATTGTGTACTAGTCAAACAACCTAGAACATGGAAAGTGTCTCTGCCTCAGCCCTTTGTGAGCTTTTCTGTTAATTTGTTCACTGTTTCACATCCCATGATCAGTTTTAATTTCCTAATGAGTTATCTCTATTTATTTTTCTAGCCCTGTGTACCTGGTCCAATTATTTACTCAGCGAGATAAAAACAAACAAATACCAGTAGGTAAAAACATCAAGAGTACCTACACCCTGAACTCAGATTCACATATATAACAATTTATAGGAATATTTCTGGGGGAGTTTGCAAGATTTGCTAGCTTACATCAGTCATTCTGATACTATGCATATGTGAATTGGCAAAGATACAATGGAGCTATAGGAACATATGAAGACAATTTCAATAATTAGCATTGAGTTCAAAAGTAAAGGAAACAAAGTCTAAGTTGATTTTCTACTTCTCTGTCCTCAGATAACCACCAGAACCTTCTGAAAATGAGATTCTTCTCTACCATTTAAGCCATCTTTTACTCTCCTGGGATATAAAAATGTTTATCAGAAGTCAATGTATAAAAGCTGAGGTCAATGTACTAATAACTATTGCTAGAGAATATCTTTGAAAGAACAGAATTTGGAAAGAAATTGAAATCCCTTCATAAAGGTTGTTGATGAGAGAACGTCATGAAAGGAAGAGAAGCTTAGTCATGCAGACATATGCAATTAGAAAACAAGACAACTGGGAGAGTGAGGAAATGTGCCAGGACCTGCAACAGACAGATCAAGTGGTAGGCAACCTATGAACAAATGGCCTAGGAAAAGAGAAACAAGGTCCTGGCAGCCTGGGACAATATCTGCTTTGTTTTTAGCTACAATGTCAGTACAACAGTAATAAATGTGTTTTGTCTGTTTTCTCTTTCTATTTCTGCTGCTATCAGAGATTATCAAAGACTGGACAATTTTTAAGAAGGGAAGTTTCTTTAGCTCACTCTAGACAAGGACATAGTATTATGACTCTGATGGACTCTGCAATGAGCCATAAATCAGTGGAAGGAAAGGGTGTTGAAGAGCACATGGAAAGGCTGAAGCACAGGGCAGGGTGAGCTGTTTAACATCTTGCTCTCTAGCTCACTAGTCTGATCCCCAAATAAAAAGCAACATTAATGTGCTCGCATGATCTGTCCTTATAACCCAGTCATCTCTTCACTATGACTAGATGGGACATGGTATTTGGAATAATCTGAATCAGTGTTACTGGACCATGATCACTTATAACTGAGAATTCATCTCTCATTTATGTGGTATTGGAGATCAACTTCTGGCAGGTGAAATTTGTCAGTATGTCCAAAGAATATACACCCAGAAGTTAAAAGGCTTGGGTCATCAACAAATATTCAGTCTAAAATAATGAGTTGAAGTTTCTAGAACAAAAGGCATCCTTGTCTTAAGCATTAAGCTTATTCATATAGTAGGTTGCTCTGATGCTAACTGTATTATAGTGCTAAATACTGGATTATCAGGATGTGGTTACCCCCAACAAGCAGATCCCCAGGTATATCAAGTGATGCTATGTGACCCTTGCTCCTCAATTTACCTGCCTATGATTGGGCAGTGGAGAGAGAAAGGTGGGAATTGAGGCTCGTGTAAGGGGTTGTAGGTAGAGGGAGGAGGAAAAAATGAAGATGGATGTTGAGGAGGCTGCCATGAGAGGAGGTAGACCATGAGTACACAGGTAGGAGAAATAGCAAGTAACAAGGGACTTAATAGCTCATAAGTTAGAATAACTTCAAACCTGCTCAATCTAGACTTATGACTTATGAATAAAATACCTGGATTGTGTGTCTTTCATATGTGCTAGCTAAGATTATGAATTCATTCTACAGAATTGAGTAATAGAGATCTGTTGGTTGGCAGCCAAAATTATCTGGAGCTATCTTTAATCACTTTTAAAAATATTTTAAAATTAATTTTAAAACCATTGCAAATAAAAATAGATCAAACTTTGAAGTTAATCAGACCTAAAACAATAAAATGTAAAGACTGTATTGAATTCCCATTTATTTAGGCCAATATATGTGTGTGAATAAGCATTCTTATGACATTCTGAAAAGTTCAGCAGTCCCTAGTTCATATGAAGCCAGACTTAGAAAGTCACCAGATAGTGAAGATCAGAATTTACCCTCCTTTGCTATAACTGCCTACCTGATGCTTTCAACAAAGAGTTGGGAAAAAACTTAATTAATTCTTTGTTCTCTTATTATAAAACTGTTACTACATTGGGACATGGTATTTGGGATATGCTGATTCCATGTTCTTGGACAATGGTCACTAATTTGGCCGCATAAAACAAAATTGTATTCCTTTTTGAGATAAGCATTGGTGAGTGTGTGGGGGTGGGGGTAGGTGGGTGGGTATACGTATATGTGTGTAAGAGAATGAGAGAGAGAGAGAGAAAGAGAGAGAAGGAGAGAAAGAGAACAGATGGATAAAAGCTCAGGGCTAATTTGCTTTCAAAATAATCCTATAGGGAACTAAAGTAGATAAGGGTAAATTTTAAAAGTTACACTTATCTGTTCATTTATTTGTTCACTTATTTATTCTATGTTTATAGAGGTATTTACTTGCACCAAGGTACAGATAAAGTTCAGATGTGCACTTCAGAATTGGTTACTTTATTCCATCATGTGAGTCACTGGAGTTAAAGTAAAGTTGCATCCTAGTGGCAAGCTTCCTGATCAAATGAAGTCTAGAGTAAGTAAAATTCCAAACAGATCCTCAAGTAGAGATATTAGTCTTAACAAGTATGAGTATCACAGGAAATTACGTTATGAGCTTAATATTGGTTAAATGGTGATGACACTGAAGATCATTATACCCACCCTAAAAATTGCAGTGTGCTCCTGTGGCAATGGAGACAGATATATGCTCTTAATGAGAGAGAGAGAGAGAGAGAGAGAGAGAGAGAGAGAGAGAGAGAGAGAGAGAGAATATGAAAGAGAGTGAGGGGGAAGAGAGTAAGAAAAACTAGGGAGTGGATGCTGCCCAGCTTTTGGGGGGAATGAATGCTGCCCAACTTCAAGGACAAATAAGCTCACACACCTGCCTACCCTTTTGAAATAATGCATCAGTTACTCAGCTTCCAATTTAGGAAATAGTGCAATGAATCCAGTTAATGCCCATAAAGTGGATCCTGCCAGCAAGTCAGTAACTTCATGACAGATTAGAGGCAATCAATGATGTCTCATTAACACAAACAGCAAAAAAGTGGTGTATAAAGATGGTGATTTATAACTGAGAAAAAGCTGCAGTGTGAAACAAAACAAAAGATAATGCATAAAACCTATGAAAAAGTCTCATCTTCCTTAGTTCTTCTGTATTCCCAAAGATTAATTTAGTTATATTAAACTATAAATCCCTCAAAGAAACTATAAAGAACTCAAGGAAGTAAGATTATTTTTAAAAAAAAATTAAAATGAAATGAAATTTAAGTAAGAGTTTAGAGTAATAGAGCTAAAATATAAAATAAATCTTCCATAGAGAAAAATCTAAAGAGCAGGTATAGTGGCAGGTGCCTGTAGTGTTAGCAATTAGGTGACAGAGATGGAGAGATCATGAATCCAATACCCATTTGAACTATGAACTAATACTTTTGTTTCAACAGAACAGAAACAGAAAAGTGGGAAGAAAGATGGATCAGACAAGAAAGGTAAAGTGGAACATGGAAGGTGAGCAGTAGCCAGGTTCAACTGAAGGAAGGCAGGGGATTAACAGAGGTGCCAGCAAAAGAGAAAGGCAAACACATATCTAAAAAATGCACCAAGACACACAAACACACACAATAACACAGACTAAAATACATCTATACAGACACAAAATAATTCAAAAACAAACACACATATATACCTACATGCAGTCACAAATGTACATATACAGTGTCACACTCACACAGTCACAAAAACACCCAAACACACACATACACACACACACACACACACACACACACACACACACACATATACACACACACACACACTAACCACATATATATGTATCAAAAACACATAAACAGAAATACACTGTACATGCATCTACACATACAGACACATAAATACAAACAACACACATACATACTCACACACATACACATACACACAAAAAAACCCAAAAACATATACACAGAAATACATATATACATACAAAAAAGAACCCAAGCATACCCACACAATCACAAATATATGTATAGACAAAAACGTGCATATACATCACATGCACATATACTCCCAAACACATACAATAAGCCACAAGCACATATACTCTACACATATGCACACACACACCACCACCACCACCACCAAAAATGAAAAACACTATTTTCTTGAGAAGTGGAAATTTAATCTTCTGTCTCATTTATGGTTTGTTTCAGAAAATTTAATATGTGTGTTATGCTTTTTTCTGATTTTTTTATTTTTCTTTAATTGCCTATTTGTTTTCTAAAGAAGAGAAAAAGAAAATGCTAATTTGGATGGGAGTGGAACATCTGGGAGGGACTGAGAGAAGAAACTGTGATCAGACATATTGTATGAGAAAATATTTTCAATTAAAAAATAATATTAAAATTAAAAAAAAATGTAAGTGGCAGCTTGACCAGAACAGAATGCAGCGTTTATACTTAATTATGAGGTAGGGAAAATAACAGCGATCTGAGACTCATAGTGGAGAATATTTCAGAAGGTAAAATGTCCTAAGTGTAAACATTGCCTATAAGACAATCCTTCATTGCTTATAAGATCACAAATTCAAAATAAATCTTTAGATGAAGCCATGGATTACTTGCTATTCCATACAGAATGTGAGAGTGGAGAGAACCAGAGACTATGGAGTGCTCAGTCACAATTGGAATATCTACATCACTACTTTCCCCAAAGCTTGGTTGAGGGAGAGTTAGAAGGACATACATAGACAGAAAAGTGAGTGCAGTCTCCTTAAAATGGTGGGTCTTTGTTCCCAGAAGGCATTGCAAGGATAGATGGCCTGAGGATACTGAAGCAGGTATCCAAAAGCATGAATAGAGGAAAAGAAGGACTGAAGGGCTTTATAAAGTACCCAACCCAGATTTGGCTTGGCAGATTCCAGATCTGGGGCCCTCAACCATCCTGAACAGAGTTCTCAACTGCTTCAGTTAGCCTGTTATTGTTGCCAACCCTGTATCTCCTCCTTCTGCCATTCCTAGATACTCACTTATTTTCCTTACTATGGAATGGACTTGATGATTACTGAGACAAATAACCGCACTGCCACAGAGTTCTTAGAGAGTGCAAGAAGTTACCCTATTTATGGACAGTATGTCTGCCTGGAAAATAACAAAGGAGAACTCAGATGTGAGCATGACTTTTTAAGACTCTGTGGACTTCTTCCAAGTGGGGGTGCCCCACCCCACTAACCATGAGTAGAATGGTTAGAATCCCCAGTTACCCTTTATCTCTGTTAGTTAAAAAGAGGGTAGAACTTGTTCTCTGATGGAGATCCATTTCTCAACAGAGAACCAGGATGTTTACTTATATTGGTATTCTTAAGCTAAGAGATACTTGGACAAGAATCAAATACTTGTAATCTCCTAGGAAGGACATAGAAATGGAAGTTTCCCACTTGGTATGTTGGTTGTCCTCTTTGTCCCCATCTCCAGTGGCTTATACATTTGGCAAAGAACAATGGGAAAGTTCACTCGTCTGCTTTATTGCTTCCTTACCCCATCCCAGACTATTCTGAGACCATGTTACAGGATCTTTGTCCTTCAATTGATCTAACTACTTGTGCTATATTTGTAGGTGCAGAAGCAAGGTTCTTGGAAACAGGTATATTGGGAATAGATTTTAAAAGAATTAGGAAGGAGAAATTCCTCATTGTCCTAAGGCATACTTTTCTGTGCATCCCTTTGGTTGGCTTATATCTGGCACCTATTTGAAGCTTTGGAATGAATCTACCACCTAAAGAGAGACAAATTTCAGTCTTTTTACAATTATGTAATGCTTTAATATGTGATGAACCTAATGATAGCAAGTTCAGTGTTCTGTCCTTAGCCTGTTATTTTCAGCTCATGTATACTGTATATATGTGACTTATTCACCATTAATTTTCCAATATTACATTTTCACATGGGACCAAACACTACTTAGTGTGTTCCTGGCCTGGTTGCTATAGCCCTAGGATCTGTGGAGTTTAGATGGTATTGCTATCCTAGTGGCCACTAATACCCCTGCAGATGCCCAAGTAGTGGAAGACAGCCTAAGGAGGTGTCTACTCCTAAAAAGCAACTGAATATAAAAGCTGCAGATAATATGATTTAAATGAGCCAGTATCCACTATAAGCTGGCAAGCAAACTTGGCCGTTTTGTCCACCTGGCACCGCATTTAATGGCATGAAAGATTCAAAAGTGAAGGGATCATGAATTATTCTGTGGTTTCAGAGAACATCAAGAACAGACAGTGTGTAGCTGTGTGATCCCAGTGGGATGGCCTGAAAAGTGCAGAAACACTGAAAGGCTATTATTGAATGGAGCTGTGAAGATAACTGAAGTGCATACACAAAGTAGTTAAGATGCTGAAGCCATGGGACACCTGAGAAGGAAAGTTGCATACAGGGCAGTAGAACAAACACAAGAGATATGTGTTGGAGTCAGGAAAGCTGGAGCAGTGGAGCTAAGTAAGCCTTTTGAAATTAAACTCCCAGTATTTGATGTTCTCCCTGCTGGGTTTTGATCTTTCCTTGGTTCAGTATTCCTTCACTATGCACTTACTCTTCCAATTTGGAATGATAATGTATATTCTGTGTGTATGGTGAAAGTATGTAATTTGCTTTTTTTATTTTATACAGGGTAATGATTGGGAGATTGACATGAGTTTGTAAAGAAACTTTAGACTTTGAAGACTTAAACTGTTTAGAGAAAGAGAGAGTCGGGAGGTTTTGAAGTGTGGTTAAATACAGTTTGCCTTATGATATGGACATGAGTCTAAATGGGGAAGGTTTTGTAATATGGCAATTTAAATGAGAAATGTCTCCCATGGGTTCAGGCATTTGACTACTTGGTCCCCAATTCATGATCCTGTTGGGTATATTGCTGGGTATTGCAGCCCTTGTGAAGTAAAGATACCGCTTAGCATAGCTGTGATTGTTTAAACCTTACCCTATTCTCAGTTTACTTTTTATTTTGTGTCCCTATTGGAGATTTAATCTTTTATCATCTACTCCTGCCATCAGGCCATCCCTTTGTTGCCATGTTTCCATGTCATGAAGGACTCTTCTTTCTCCAGAACCATAAGCTAAAATAAACTCTTACTTTGATAAGTTGTTTTCGCATAGTGTTTTGTCACTTCAATACATTAGTAAATAATATACCTATAAAGAGCCCGTTCATGATCAAGGTAGTCAATACTCCAGCATAGAATAGAAAGAAATTCAGAAGTCTCTATTGTCAACTGAAGAGTTAATTATAGTTCCTGGCTTCTTCCCCTAATGAGAAAGAGTTGTGCTTCTTTAATGTTTTAGTTGTTTTCTCCAAAATCGAAAAATTGCAAGGTAGAAGTGCAGGCACACTTAGTAAACACATATAAGGAACTACAGACTGCATTTTAGTTTTTAATATTATTAAAAACTATATGTATATGAGAAGGGGGACAACATTTAAAATGTAAATAAATAAAATAACCAATAAAAGCTATATGCAGCATTTATATGTGTGTGTAAGTGTATTTGTGTGAATATAGGTGTATTTAGAATTAAGAAGCTGGTTTGAAATTTCCTGATACTGCCTGATGTTGATGCTGGGAATCCAATCCTGGTTAGGACTTCTGTAAGACATATTTTTAGTTATTGTTCTATTGGTATGAGGCAACTCAAAAAAGGAAGCATTTACTTGATGGCTTGTTTACAGTTTCAAGGACTTAGTCCATTATCATCATAGCAGGAAACATGACTCTGATAGCTCTCAAGAGCTATCTTATGACAGGCAGAGAGGGGTTGAGACTGTCATAGATTTTTGAAACATCAAAACATAACTACAAGGATACAAAATCTTCCAACAAGGTCATACCTATTCCAACAAAGCCATACTTCTTAACCTCTCTTATCTTACTAAAGAGTTTCTCTCCCTGGTAACTAGGCATTCAAGTATATGAGACTATGGAAGCCATTCTTATTCAAACTATCACATCCCCTTCCCTGGCTCTCATAGGTGAATAGTCATATAGTGTGAAATGCATTCAGTCCAACTTCAAAAGTCTTCACAGTCTATCACATTCTCAATGCTGTTTAGAAATCCAACCTTTAAATTGTCTTCTAAGATTCATGGCTATCTCTTAACAATAATCCCTCCATAAAATCAAAATCAAAAAGAAGATCACATGCTTCCAACATTCAATGGCACAGTATGTACATCACCATTCCAAAATAGAGGAAAAGAAGCATAGTAAGAAGGTTTGGATGCAAAAGAAGAACAAAAACTAGCAGGCAAAATTTGAAACTCCACAA
>JAPYYD010004677.1:0-12875 GCA_028551405.1 Uromys caudimaculatus | reverse complement strand
GTCACAGAGGTGGGGAGGGGTAGGGTATAGGGGGTTTCCAAAGAGGAGACCCAGAAAAGGGGAAACATTGGAAATGTAAATAAAGTATCAAAAATAAATAAATAAATAAATTTAAAAAAAAAAAAAAAAGAAAGCAGGATGTTGGACCTCAGAATTCCTCTAATTTAATAGTCTGCTGGCATTTTCAAAATAAATAGTAAGATAATTAGATGTTTTAAGATGTTGAGGTCAGTGTTGCTGGAGAATGATTCAGGGTGAGAAGTATACTAATTAAAGTTAAGAAAGAAAAGTTATATGGATTTAATAAATAAAAGTAGAATCTCCTAAAATCATGTTATCATCATTTAAAATGTGGTAAATTAAAATAATATTATTAAAAATTATACAGTGCTAAAAGTTGTATCTTCTTTTTAAATTATTTTATGATATTTTAAGATTGGCACATTTATTGATAAATGTATTAATTGTCATTACATTAACTATTTAAAAGATTACGTACCATATTCTGTACATGTGCACATTCTCTTAACATTTCATTTAATAGGGACAGCCAAAACCAGGAACCAATAGCCTGAGACTTCATGTCTCATTCCAGTATCTTCTCTGTAGCCACTTAAGATGCTCTCTTGCTCACTGGTCTTGTGAGCTGATGTAATTCTCTTCTCCTAATCAGTTGTATCATTCATAGAACTGATACACAAATATGTAAAGCATTCACATTGTGGTACATGGTATAAAGCACTGAATTTATGACATATATTCAGATAATATCCTTCATTTAGTTATGCAAAGTATTGTTGCTAACACTAAAAAGGCAATATCTTTATGTTCTATATGATGATTTTATGTCATGCTATGATAATTCTCTCTTATGAATTTTCAGCAAATGTTTATTAAACTTGAGCCTTGGTTTCATACAGAATATTTATGTACATATAATTAAATAGGCTTGTTTTGTCTTTTTTTTTCCCCTAAAATTTCCAAACTTAAAATTTCTTTCCACTCACTCATTAAGGTTTGATGAATGTTGACACAGTTTAAATAGACATGACATTTATTGGGTTTTTTTTTTTAACTTTTTTTAAAAAAAATTAATTACCTTTATTTTTTTTCCAGTATAGTCATTACCCCCTTTTGGCCCCCTGCTGTCTCACAGTTCCTCATTCCATTTCTCCATATTCCTGTCTCCAAGAGGATGCCCCCCCACCCTGCCAGGCCTCCATACCCTCTGGAGCTCAAGTCTCAATTGTTAAGAGAGTATTCTCCCATTGAGGCCAAACCAGACAGACCTCTGTTGTGTATATGTTTTGGGGGCCTCGAAGGCATGGTGTTTTTTAAATTTGTATGCTCACTTGATATCTTTACATACTATGAAAAAAAAAGAGAGAGAAAGATCATCCAATTGCTTTCTCCATTGATATCTATGTTAAAGAATACTTTTACTTACAAATGTTGCCTTTCTTTGATAGGCGTATAGAAAATAACAATACATCTTTCACTCAACTTAAGGAGTTAGTATTTAGCTGAGGATTACATAGAATGTCCTCTGAGATAAAATCTTCCCTGCTGTAGGGAAACTCATCAAGACACAGAATGTTCTTAAAGGGAGGTAAATGATTCCATTTTGCAGAAATCTTTCTAAACTTGAGAAGTAAACAATTCAAAGGCTTCGGCAGCTCTCTAAAACTGACATGAAACATCAGTTCGCTCATTCCCTAAGCATATATGTTCAGTAAGCCCTGTTGACTGTCAGACATGCCAAGCTTCCAGGAAAACTCTTATGCCATTTGAGCTGGCTAGGAGACTCTTCAGCCGATTGAACTGCCTGGACAAAGGTTAAACTGCCTGAGATTCCTGAAGGAGACACTCTCCAGCTGGGTAACTACTTGTAGCTTGTATACTGAGATACAGGTGTTCAGGTTTTCTCAGTTATCACTCATGGTGGGGGGGGGTGCTTTGGGTGATATAACTATCTTTGAGTTATTTCTAATCCTGAAAGTAACTCCTCACCCATAAAACTGTAAATAACCTCAATTAAAATCAAGTTGTACTTAGGTGGTGTTCTTACTTTAGTCTCTGGTTGGTTCCCTTTATGGGGTAAATATATGCTTGGTTACATTTCCCTATGAATAGTGTGACACATCCTCAGATGTAGTCTTCCTAGGAACTGATTCATTCAATCTCATTCTTTATGTGGTTTTGTTTGTTTTAGTTAGTAATTGGGTCTCATGGTGTAGCCAAAGTCCCATGCAGGATCCTCGTAGCTTAGGTTCTGGAATTAGAAGTGCATATATCATGCCAGTTTTAGCCTAGTTTATGAGCTATTCTTTTCCTTATATCTATTCCCAAGCTAATCTTCAATCAGTTTTATCCATTTCAATATTTCATCTTTGTTTGCTCTGGAAACTCTCTTAGGTTGCCATTCTCTCTACAGTCTTACAAGAAACTTATTCCATTGTCCTACATATACAATTGGCTAACTTGATTTCACAAAGGAACCTTAAAGAGTCCAGACAATATCAATCACTGGAACAAAATTGTAGTAATGAGAAATCTAAGTTAACTACCAAAATTCCTGTCACCTGGATGCAGGCAAAACATATGACTAGGATGAGTTAACCTCACCTATCAATGGCATGCTATTTGACCAGAGATATAGTTAAGATACATTATCAGATGATTATGAGATTTCTGTGCATGAGTCCTAAATCAGGTGAGAACTTAAGAAGGATAGTGAAGTAGCAGACACATTCCTGAGCTCTACCATATAGAAGACTTTCGAGCGATGGCCTCAGATGTTCCTATCAGCTTCACAAGAACAAGAAAGTGGGGACTTCAGTTCTATGCCATAAGAAAATAACTGTGATCCACAACTGAAAGAATTTGAGAGAAGAACATAGGTTAGAACTAAGGCCTGGCTGAAACCTTAAAATCTAGAGTAGAAGATCTGGTTTGTGTTATTACTACCCTTGTGACATAGAAAAATAAGGGAATAAAAATATAAATGCAGTTTTAAACTCAAAAAATGAATGCAGTGTGTCAAGAGAAAACTATTAAATTCTGGCTTACACAATGCTTTACAGTCACTCTCCCAGGAATGCCCAGCTCTCCTCCCTTGCTACTGTCAGCTATAGAAATGCAAGACTGCATTTATAGCTATTATGGGACCTGCAGAGCCTTGGCTTTTGTTATTTTCTCCCGATGGTCTTATAGTGACCTGCTTTATGTTCTGTGTAGACTGTGTCATTTTTCACTTTAAGCGAGTCAGAATAACTAAAAGCATGAATACACTTCAAACTTAAAAAAAAATCGATTGTAAAGAATTGTAGCTGGGAAGGATGGCACACATCTGTAATCTCAACAACTGGGAGGCAGAGGCAAGAAGATCAGGAGGTCCAGCCCTGTCTTGGGTATTTAACAAGTTCATGGACAGTCTGGGTTACATGAGAACCTATCTAAAGAGAGAGAGAGGGAGGAAGAGGAGTAGAGAGAAAAGCAGGAGAGAAAACTGAAGTCATATTTCTGATATCTAATCATATTTGTTAAAAATATGTTTATAATAATAACAATAATAATGATAATAACAATGATACTGTAAGTGGAAATAAACATTTACATGCATGTGCTGACACAATACGCAATTTTTTATTTAAATTTTACTTCTCTTACTATCTTTATTTACTACTTGGGGGGAAAATACAACATTTGAGTGATTTGCTGAAATCCATAGATAGTTTTTAAAAAGTCTTCTGAACTATAAAGTCTGAGCTGTGGATCTGAATCTTCATATCTATCTTGTTATTTCTGTTAATAATGAATGACATTTTTAGTTATGGACTTAGTCATTTTTATATAGCTGTGAAAAGATGTTATGACTAAGGAAACTTGCAGAAGAAATAGTTTATAGGATGCTTGTTTACATTTCAAAGGGTAAGTCTATGACTATCATCGAAACGGACATAGCAGCAGGTAGAAATTGTACTAGAGTCAAGTTGTAGCTGATAGTTTACATATTAAGACAACAGCCATGAGACAGAGAAGAGAGATAGAGATAGAGATAGAAATAGATAGATAGAGAGAGGGGGCAACAGAGAGAGGGAGAGGGAGACACAGAGACAGAGAGGGAGGGAAGGAGGGAGGAAGAAACAGAGACAGAGAGACAAAGACTGAGATAGACATAGAGAGAGCTAACTGAAAATTATGTGGACTTTTGAAATCTCAAACAAGACCACAACCCTAACTTTTTCCAAGTAATTCAGCCAATTGAAGAACAAGCATTCAAATATATAAACCTGGGGAGTAGGGGCTGTCATTCTCTTTCAAACCATCATGTTAAGAAACCAGAAAGTTACTACATTTGGAATATGCTGAGTAAAAATCATAAAAGAACAATTATATTTATTATTCTTAAGCATCTGAAAAAATGCATTAAAATTCAGGACAAACATGAATATATATTGATAAGATACTTAAGTATTTCAAGATAGCAAACTGTATATAGAATATGTCCAGAAATCTTAACTCACAGTGAAATGTATTGAACTACTGAAACATATTATACAGTAGTATATAGATTAATATTTTAGAATATTTACACTAGATAAATACAGGTATTTAAACTACGGATATTATTATACTAATGACCATCAGAATCTTAGGAGTCAAAGAGACTTGCATAATATCAGTGAGTTTTCTTTTCCAATTAACACTGCCCTGGAGAAAACAGAAAAACAATAAGAACAATTGCAAATGAAGCCATGAGGTTTGAAGTCTGCTCGATGCCTGAGGATTACCTTTAGGTGTTGTACTTACTAGTTAGGATCTGCCAGAGCAATGGAAACAATAGAAAAGATATGTAACAAATGGGAATTGATTAAAATAGCTTAGGTTATCAGAGACAAAATAATCTTACAAGGGTCATTTAAATGCTTGAGAATCATAAGGGCCAGTAGTTGCCGCTCAGACCATGAACCTGGAAGGCTCAGATCATCAGTGACTGTTGATGCAGTCACAGTCACAAGCTGAAGCCTGGAAGTTTCCTAGATCATCTCTGCTGAAATGTTGAAGAAAACATAATCTGATGTCTATGCGTAGATGACAGTGGCAGTAGGTGTATGCATTTGGGGACAATGAGGCTTACACACATATATGCTATCTGACTTCTTCCTACTGCTTTTGTTCTATCTTAGCCTCAAGCACATGAAACATCACTGCCCACATTCACTGCAGAAGATCTTCCTTTATGCAAATCATCTCTAGAAACACATTCACAGTCCCATTCAGGTTTTTATTTACCTAATCTCTTAGTTGTTTGTCAAACCAATCAAATTAATAATTAAAATCAAAGTTCCCTTGTACATGGAATACATGTGTTTGTTCTCCCTCTCCTATAGAATCATAGGGCATTATAAAATAAGGTGTGTCTCTGCAGCAGACAGACCATAATCAGAAGAAAATATATCAGTATTGACAACATAAAATAGACATCCAAAAGTACTACTACATCCCAGGCCTTAAATGTGACTTTTTAAGTCTGTACATGTTCAATATTCAACACTCAGCCTTATCTTCTGAGTTCATCTGTACGGAGTCATTGCTTCAATTTCTTTTATAGAAATCTAGAGTTCCTCATATTGTATCTTTCTTAAAGAAGTTAGAATTTTCATGAAAATTCAAAATACTTTCATGATACTACTTCACATATCACAGTGTGTACATTTCAGAGAACATTCATTCACCAATTCACATCCTCCTGAAAATCTATCAAAATGCCTCTAAGGACAGGTAATCTACCCAATACTTCTTACCCATCCATTAATTACAACTTTTGCATACTGTATATTTTGATAGTTAGGCATAAAGTACAATATTATGAATATTTATTCAATAGGTGAAATTTTGATATCAAGTCATAGCAAGCAAGTACAAAATCTATCCCAGTCATTTTGGGCTCAAATTAACAGACATGAGTTTCAAAACAGAAATCAATATAAGTGACAGATTTCAATATTACTGCTAGATAGTTTATTCATACAAAGATCATGCACATTATACGTGACTCCACGCCACAGAAGGCAAATAATCAATACCCTTACATCTCGGCTTAGATTAAACTTTCTGTTTGCAATATTATAAGCTAGAGTCATACATAATACAAACATATCTGAACAATTTGAATAACATACATTTATTTTGTAAGGTAAAATAAATGTTAAGGTAGCAAGTACTTGTATGTGTGAGCTTGAGTTAAGGTACAGATCAAAATTTAGAAGGCTATGAGATGATTTGCACAGGAATAATGTAGGTAGAAAGCATCTTAAAGCAAGAAATGGTTGCTTGATATCAGCACAGCTTATAGTGTACTTCAAAATTACCTTACGATGTGAATTTGTTTAACTACATCAGATGTCTTCTCCGTTTAACACTGCAGAGAGTGTTTTTGTGGATACTTACTGTGAAAGTTGGGAAGGTGATCACACTCTGGAATATAGAATTATTCCTTAAGAGGTTAGTCTATGATTGTTCTTGGCTTTACCACAAAGTCAAGGATGATTTGGGAGTAAAGATCCACTATTACAGAAATACCCATATTTAGAAGAAATGAGACAACCTGACACTTTCTATGTACTGTATGAAGAATAACTTTATCATAGGTACTGTAAGATATTGACAGCATAAAATAGCAATGCCATTCATCTGATTTCTTTCCTTATTTCCCAACTGACCAACATTTTTAAAGATTATGTATTTATTTTTAAAGTTTTTATAGCTATGTGAGAGAATATATGCATTTGCACTCATAAGTGTAGTGCTGATGTAATCCAAAAGTTGGTGCAAAATCTCTGGAACTGGAGTTCCAGGTACTATCGAGTTTTCTAAAGTGGATTCTATGAACCAAACTTGGGTCCTCTGGTAGGGTAACAAGTTCTTCTAACCTCTGAGCGTCTCTCCAAGCCTCAAGGCAAAGTTTCTTATTGGAGCATCTGTGGCTTTCCAGTATGCATACAAGTCAGTTTCTTGTTTTGCCTTCTACTCCTGGAACCATTCTTTCTTTTTTGCCAATAATCTCCTAATTACAAACCCAGGCACTTATTTTCACAATAGTGAAATATTTTATCTCTATATAGTATAAAATCTATAGGAGCAATGACAGGAAGATTAACTAGGAATACAAATATATCTATAATCATATTGGAGTGCCTTATTCATTACTAATTGAAGAAAATAACTTGAAAGTGTAAAAGAAAATTTCTAACCAGAACCACAGTCTTCAAGGATAAGCCTAGTAATCTACTTTAAATGAGTTAAATACTTTTCAGTGTGCAACTGAATCATGAAGTTTAACCAAATGGTTAAGATGGGAAATACTAGAAATAAAATAGAAATACCTAGTAATAAATCTACAATGAGATTCCATCATGAAATTCTTTATCATGTAGTCTATATCTGTCGGTTTACACATCTGTGAATTTTATTAACTAGGGACTGAAAATACCTGGGTATATATTATAGGTATTTTAAAACATTTTTCTTTTTAAAATTGTTTATGAAATATGGTATACTAGCTATGTATACTTACCATGAATATTCATTATAAGCAATTTTCAAATGATTTAAAGAATGCAAAATGATGTACAAAAATATATGCTAAAATTACACAATTGAACATGAGGCTTTAAAGAATCAAGCAGTTTTTTAAAGTCTAGAATATCCATAGTGGGACAAATACATTCTTGGCATATTTTCTATTCCTGAGAGTCAGTGCAATCTAGTAAATTTTCTCTTATATTATTTTTCCTGAGCTCATTATTAATTTTCCTTTAACTTCAGTGTAATGTTTTCATGGTCTGTTAAATAGAGCTTCTTTGGTATTTTTTACTGTTTATTTTTTACTGTACTCCCTTAGTTACCATTCTTTTCTTTAGTAATAACTAACCGTAGAATTACTGGACAGAGTGCTGCAAACCTGAGTCTCACTGAGTATCAATAGTTTCATGCTTGTATTTGAGCCAAATCCCAATTTTTGCTATAAGAACAAATAGTGAATTTTCATCCATCATTCATTCAAACTATTAACCACTCTGAATTTGTGCACTTTTCTCATCCATGGGAAACAGAAAACAAAAAAAAATAATATTAGTACTCTCATAAAATTGTATCAATGATAAAAGCTAAACATTTTAATAGAAATAAATAAAGTGCATAGTCTGTGTAAAGTGGCTTTTAGATGTAATTGGAAAATGAAACTAGTGTTGACAAAAAGAGATTTCCCAAACTCTTAACTTAATTTGAAAACTTTTGTGTGCTATAAATTGATTCTGCAATGTAAATGTATAAAATTTATCCCTAAATCAATAATTCTTGTAAAACATGAGATATTTAATTTAGAGAAAAGTAAATTTTGATTATGTTTTTGTACCAAACTGAGAATGAAAGAAAGAAAATGGATGTTAAAGTAATAACCATAAAAGTTCCCCGAAGATGTGCCTGAAGGTACAGGGAGATTGGCTTCTGGAGTTGCTTATCTGTTCTTCTCAGCTTCATGGTCACATTGAAATAAATAAATAAATAAATAAATAAATAAATAAATAAATAAATAAATAAATAAATAAATAAATCTACCTTTTCTACTTTTCCCTATTGTTATTTCTACTAGCTGACTGGACTGAGTCTTGGTTGTTAGGGACCGGAGAGCCCAGGATTTTCCCCTAACTCTTTCTTTTTTTCTATTAGTTTATTTATTCACTTCATATCCTGATCATATTCCCCCTCTGCTCCAAGTTCCCCCCCTCACACAGCCCCTGCCTGCATCATCCCTCCACTTTTCCTCAGAGAAGGGGGAGCCCCCCCCATCAACCCATCCTATCAAGTAGCTGGAAGATTAGGCATGTTCTCTCCCACTGAGGCTTGACAAAGCAACCTAATTTTTGGAACAGGATCTACAAGCAGGAAACAGATTAAGGGACAGCCCCCTCCAGTTGTTGGGTGACCTGCATGAAGAACAAGCTTCACATCTACTACATATGTGCGGGGCTTGAGGTAGGGCAATCAAGCCCATGATTTCTTATGCAGTTTCTGGAAGTCCCTAAGGGTCCAGCTTAGTTGGCTCTGTTTGTATTCTTTTGGTGCCCTATCCTCTCCAAGACCCCTAATTCTTCCCACATCTCTTCCAAAAGACTTGCTGCGCTTGGTGAAATGTTTGGTTATGGGTCTTAGCATCTGTTTTTTTTATCATCTGTTGGAGTCACAAATTGACTCTTGACAGTCGGCAATATGGAGCCTGAATTCAGTGGGAGGATAAGATTCCAACCCACTCACAAATCCTTCAACCTAAAATTTTTCCTGACTACAAGAAGTGCCTGGACAAAAATGGAGCAGAGATTCAGGGAATGGCCAACCAACAGCTGGCCCAACTTGAGACCAACCCCATAGGTAAGAAGCAATCCTTGACACTATTAATGATACTCTGCTCTGTTTGCAAACAGGAGGTTAGAATAACTGCCTTTAACTCTTTTAATACTCATTTTCCCAGGACCATGTACTATGCAAAACAACTTGCTCTAAGCTCAGAGTCACCAAATTTTGTTGGAGTTTTCTAGCCTCTTCCTTTCTAACAGAAACCAGACACACACACACACACACACGCACACGCACACGCACACACACACACACATACACAAGATATCCATACACATATCACCATTTAAGCACATGCTTCTGACCTCGGTGGCTCTCTGTGTTTACAGGGAGCTGAAAATATAAAACGAATTATAATTTCTAGAGTCTCCTGTTCTAAGTCCTGTATCACCCTTCATTATCCAAGGCAACAGGATTTTAAACGACTTAACTTGTAGAATTATATCAGTGATACATGATCTGAGAATTGCAACAGAAACATCAACATATATGGGTACAATGTGGTTAAGGCACAGATTTAGTTGTGCATATATGGCATAGATGAACATTTTACAAGAATTTTTCTCTTTTTAAATGTGCCTGACAACCTGTAGACTATACTGCCATCTACTGGACAAATTAACTAGGAGCAAGGAAGGTTGAGAGAAAAGAGAGGGGAAGAGAGAGAAGAGAGAGAGAGAGAGAGAGAGAGAGAGAGAGAGAGAGAGAGAGAGAGAGAGAGAGAGAGAGAGATTTTATGTGAGTAAAGTTGTAAAGGATCATTTTAAATCCTATTGGGTGAAGTCTACTTAAAGGAAAATGCAGCTGAACTTATGAAAAACAAACAAATAAACAGTCCTGCTTCCCAGCAACTCCAAAGATACCTAACATAGTCCCTCATCTGTCACTTATTCAAGACAAATTTAAGAATTTGCTTAATTTGTCTGAGTCTAAGCTAGGTAGAATATACATTAAGAGTTATGCTCACAAGACAACCCTGCAAGGATGAATTAATTTTCTCATTTTTCAGCTGAGAAATCCCACCATGGCTCAGGAGACATCTATGAAGAGGAGGCATAAAGAATGTAAGTGCTTTGCTCTGAAGAGTAGTGAGTAGACCCTACTGCTCTTTCAGAGGACCAGATGTTGGCTCTCAGCCCCTGAGTCTGGCAGTTTACAAACTCCTGGACTTTAGAGGCAAGAGACCTTTGATGCTTTTCTAGTCTCAATGTGCACTTGCACTCATGTGCATGTTACACATAGAAACACAAACAAGCATATACACATAATATAAAATAATAAACATAAATCTTTGAAAATTTCTAAGAGCTGAAGAATAGAAAATTTTGTTAAAATTACTACCTTATGGGCATGCCAAGGTTGTGGCACACAAAAATTCACATCAGCTGTGTTTGACTGTACAAAACCTACAGAAAATCAAGCCAAAAACCATGTCCTTGTAAATAGGGGAGACTCTTCATGTCTCCCTTCTTTCTGAAGAGCGTCTGGTGGTTGAGAATTGATAGTCATTCTTCATTGAAGGTGTGGACACTGATAGATTTCAGATGCCCCAGTGGATGACCCCATAGGCAGAATTACTTATAGTTAATGAGTTGTGAAAAATAAAGAAGTTATGAATTTTGAAATGGGTGTTGGGAGGGATATGAAAGCATTGGACAATGAAAATGTGGATGGCTTGTAATCATATTTCATTATATAAATGTATGAAATTTTCAAAAAAAAAGGAATACTGTGACTTGTACTGACATTGATGAACATAATGACTCTATGATAAAATAAGCCAAGTATAGCCAAATAATTAAATAAATAAACCAACCATAAAAAAGATCTTTAATGACATCATAAGGAGGTTAAAATCAGGGGTGTCAAATACTAATCAAATGTGAAACCCAGTAGATAGAGGGATAAAGTGAGGATATGTTATACAATATAGCAAATATATAAATCCATCCTGATACTCCATAGAATATGATATAAGCTAATCAAAACTTATTTTTAAAACATATTGAGCATAAATTGATATAATTGCACACGGATCTTTCTGTTCTGCACAGTCTAGTAAAAATGTTAATGTAAAAATACAAAACTCTCATTTCAGTAGCTGGAGTGGTGGCTTAGCATTTTCAAGCATCAACTGCTCTTCCAGAAGCCATGGGATTCATTCTCAGTTCTCAAGTAGTGACTAACAACCATCTACCTTTCCAGTTCCAATGGATCTGAGATCTTGTTTGGCCTCTGCAAACAATGCCAACCACACACTCTGTGTGGAAAAATACATGCTGACAAAACATCCACAACTTAAAATAAAAATAAATCTAAAATATAGACACATTTTTGATACTTTATTTACATTTCAAATGTTTTTCCCTTTTCAGGTCTCCTGTTTGGAAACTGCCAATTACATACCACCACCCCATGCCTCTATGAGGGCATCGCCCCCACCCACCCATTTCCATCTTCCCTCCCTGGCATTCCTATATACTGGGACATCTAAAACTCTCAGACCCAAGGGCTTCTATTCCCACTGATGGCCAACAAGACCCTCCTCTGCCACATATTAGGCCAGCACCATGGGTCAATCCATATGCATTCTTAGGTGGTGGTCCAGTCTCTGAGAGCACAGGTGGCCCTGAAGAGTTGACACAGTTGCTCCCTCACCATGTGGCTGCAAACTCCCTCAGCTCCTTCAGTCCCTTCTCCAACTCCTACATCTGGGACCCGACACTAAGTTCAACCATGTGAATCGAACCATGGGTGTTCTGAACTATTGGGCAAATATCCACTTATCAGTGAGTACTTACCGTGTTTGTTCTTTTGTGACTGAGTTACCTAATCAGGATGATATTTTCAAGTTCCATGCATTTGCCTGCAAATTTCATGAAGTCATTGTTTTCAATAGCTGAGTAGTATTCCACTGTATAAATGTGTCACATTTTCTGTATCCAATGCTCTGTTGACGGAAATCTGGGTTGTTTCCAGCTTCTGGCTATTATAAATATGGCTGCTATGAACATAGTGGAGCAAGTGTCCTTATTATATGTTGGAGCATCTTCTGGGTATATGCCCAGGAGAGGTATAGCTGGGTCCTGAGGTAGTATTATGTCCAATTTTCTGAGGGTCTGTCAAATTGATTTCCAGAGTGGTTGTACCAGCCTTCAATCCCACCTGTAGGGAGCGGTTAGAGTATTCGCCATTACAAGATGGCGCTGACTTCCGCTGTAGCTCTAAGGAAACTTACGGATAGCGCGGGAAAACCCCCGAAGCGCATTATGGGTGTACATGACTAATCACCGCCCACTCCCGGGGCGCGCCAATCAGTGGAGGACACGCTGCCTCAGGGCTATATAACAGCGCCATTCTGGGGCCCCGGGGTCTTCCTCCTTTCATCATGCAATAAACGCATTGCTGCAGAAGGATCCGTGTGTCCGCGTGGGTTCTTGCTGGCGAGAGGTGCGCAG
>JAPYYD010004676.1:0-12875 GCA_028551405.1 Uromys caudimaculatus | reverse complement strand
AGTTTGGACCACCAACCAAAGACTACACATCTATGGACCCATGGTTCGGACCACATATGTGGCAGAGGACGACCTCGATGGCCATCAGGGAGAGAGGAGAGGCCCTTGGGCCTGAGGGTGTTAGAGGCTCCAGTAAAGGGGAATGTCAAGGTGGGAATATGAGGATGGGTGGGCGGGTGGGTCGGAGGTGGAATTCCCTCATAGAGGCGGGGATGGGGAGGGGATACGGGACTTCCAAAGAGGAGACCCAGAAAAGGGGAAACATTGGAAATGTAAATAAAGTATCAAAAATTAAAAAAAAAAAAAAAAAAAAAAAAAAACAGAAAAAAAAATTAAAAGAAAAAAAAAAAAGATGGCCCAGTGGTGAGGTCCAGTCATAGGTGCTACGAGAGCCTGTGGTTTGTGGAGCCAGAGTCTAGCATTAGGAGAGCTTGCTACTCTTACAGAAGCCTGAGCGCAGTTCCTAGGACATATTTGGAGTATCTCACCACAGCTACGATTCCAGGGGTCTCATACCCTAATATGGCCTCCACAGATAACTACAGAGAGAGAGAGAGACAGAGAGACAGAGACAGAGACAGAGAAGAGACAGAAAGAGACAAGGAGAGACAGAGAGAGACAGAGAGACAGCCAGAAAGAAAGAAAGAAAGAGAGAGAGAGAGAGAGAGAGAGAGAGAGAGAGAGAGAGAAAGAAAGAAAGAAAGAAAGAAAAAAGAAAGAAAGAAAGGACAGACAGGTAGACAGAATTAATAAAAATACATCTTTAAAAAACAGAGTCCGAGCCGGGCAATGGTGGCGCACGCCTTTAATCCCAGCACTTGGGAGGCAGAGGCAGGTGGATTTC
Source organism: Uromys caudimaculatus (assembly GCA_028551405.1). Classification (NCBI taxonomy): domain Eukaryota; kingdom Metazoa; phylum Chordata; class Mammalia; order Rodentia; family Muridae; genus Uromys; species Uromys caudimaculatus. The sequence continues at coordinate 12,031 of JAPYYD010004676.1, read as the reverse complement.
TGAGTTCGAGGCCAGCCTGGTCTACAGAGTGAGTTCCAGGACAGCCAGGGCTACACAGAGAAACCCTGTCTCGAAAAAAAAAAAAAAAGAGTCCAAGCTGGGCAGTAATGGTTCACACCTTTGTTCCCAACACTAGGGAGGCAGAAGCAGGCAGATCTCTCAGTTTGAGGCCAGCCTGGACTAAAGAACAAACTCCGGGACAGCCAGGGCTACACAGAGAGACACAGAGAAACCCTGTCTCAATTTAAAAAAAAAAAAAAAATTAAAAGTCCGGAGTTTGAGAGAAGCCAGGGCCAGAGATTAAAAACAGAGTTGCTATGATTTAGATGTTATTTAAAGCCATAAGGCTGAGCTGTCCAAGGAACTGAATGAATGCCAAATGGAAGGGAAGAGACCTAGCCTAGGTCCCAAGACCATCTGACGTTCAGATACCAGAAGACAGAAGAGCAGTCAGACACCGACAAGGAGAAATGGTGTCAAGGGGCGGTTGGAAAATCAGAAGTGTAGAAGCCAACTGAAGCAATGGCCTTCTGAGGGAATCAACAAGTGGTCTGAGGGTGGCTGAAGTTCAGAGCAAACGAAAGGCTTGAGACCTGGCCTCTTCAAGGAGACAGTCAAGTCCAGACAAGACCGATTGGACAGCATCCTGGGAGCAGAAGCTATCCTCCTCCCACTCAGAGAACAGCAGAGGGGACAGGGAACTCAGTAACAAGAGCTCTTTGCAAGGGGAGAAACTGAGGCTTTCAAAGATTTACAGTCCTCTCTCTAAAGTTGCCATTAAGTGGCCCAAGACCTAGGTTCTATTACATTCTACTTATTTATTTGCCTATTTATTTATTTATTTATTTATTTATTCATTCATTCATTCCTTCATTCATTCATTCATTCATTTATTTATTTATTTATTTATTTATTTATTTATTGTGTACGATGTTGGGGGCAGGCAACATGTGTCAGGATGCATATGTGGAGGTCAGAGGACAACTTCCCAGGGTCAGATCTCTCATTCCACCATGTGGATTCCCCAGACGGAACCCAGGCTGTGAGGCTTTGGCACCGAGCACCTCTGTCCATTGAACCATCTCGCCAGCCCATAGGTTTTAAAGAAGGTACCACGAGGCCTTACCATGCATGAGTCTGTGCTTGCAAGTCATTGATTTTTTTACAATTGCTGTCCTATTAAATCGAGCCAAGTGACACACATCTGTAGTTCCAGGAAACAGAGGCAGACGGATCACTCAAGCCCAGAAATTCAGGGCCTCCCTGGGTAATGAAGCAGGGTTCCCAACTCAAAAGGGGGGAGGGAGTACTTTATTTATGCACTGTCATTCAAGAGCTCTAGCTAAGCCTGGATCTAACAAGACTCTCTACTCAACAACCCTTCCTGACCCCAGGACACCTGCCCAAGAGACACCACAGTGACATCAGCGAAGCCTTGGGGTACGGACTTCCCCAGCTTAGGTTTAGACAGTCCACAAGCTTTCTGCTTTTTTGCACCTACTGTGTGTGTGTGTGTGTGTGTGTGTGTGTGTGTGTGTGTGTGTGTGTGTAAATACATTCACATTCATATTCATATACATCATATACATATATATAAAAAGTATGTGTGAGCAAGTGATTTCAGTGTCCACAGAGGTCAGAAGAGAGAGGATATCAGATCCTCTGGACCTAGAGTTACAGGCAAATACTCTTAACTGCTGATCCATGTCTCCACGCTCCCTAAAGTTGTATCTTATTTATGTTTGTATTCATATATATACATATACATATACATATACATATACATATACATATACATATACATATACATATACATATACATATACATATACATATACATATACATATACATATATATATCCTGGTCTATATAGTAAGTTCCAGGACAGCCAGGGCTGTTACACAGAAAAACCCTGTCTAGGGAAAAAGAAAAAAAGTTGCATGTGCATAAAGGTTCAGAAGTTACATTTTAGTAAACAAACTTTGTTGTCAAGCATAGTGACAATCTCAAGATTAGACAACCCCAGGTACATAGCAAGTTTGAAGCCAGCCTAGGCTACACGTCTCAAAAAAGTTGGGGGGGAGGACCCTCTGGATGTTTGTCGAATGCCTGGTGTGCACAAAGCCCTGATTTTATACCCCCCACACCCTCAATGCATAAGACAGGGTGGGGTGGCACACTGCTGTAATGCCGGTGCACGGGAGGCTGAGACCAGAGGACCAAAAGTTCTCAGTCATTCTCTGGTACTCAGTGAGTTTGGAGCCTACCTGTGATCCATGAGATTGGGGAGGGGAGTCAAGGACGCAGAGGAGGAGGATGTGACTAGAGAAAAGACAGGAACCTTATCGTACAGGGTCCTTCTCCACACACCGCTCTGTTCTGGCGAGCAGAACACCTGCCTCCCTCCCTGAGCACAGCCGCCATCCCCAAAGGCTATAGATACTGCTCTACCCCGCACAGCCTCAGCCACACAGGCAGGAAGACAGGCCTCTAGGCCTCTACTCTGAAGTTCTTATCTTGCTTCTGCCTGGTGGCAAGCCCCAGCACAGAGCACTGACTAAACAGGTGTGTCTGCCTCTGCTGCCCTCAGCCCCGGATGCTCAGCAGCAGACCGGATCCTCAACTGCAGAGCAGTCTGTCTCCACAAAACCAGTCCACTAAGCCCACTTCAACACAACTCCAGTCCCTACATGTTATGAACAAAAGCTGTGGACCTCAGTATGAGGAGTTAAAAGAGAACAAAACTGAAAACATATCCCTTTGAAACCTTGTTGCAACCATCCTCAAAAGAGAAAGACCAGCCAAAGGCTGACTGAGACACAGGAAAACCACACCCTCGCATCTTAGGTTTGTAAGACACCTGTATAGTGCACAAAACCAAAACCAGGTCCCTCGGGGGCACCTGCAGCCCTCGATTCCTTGCATCCCGGGACCTACAGCACCTGTGCTTTCCCAAAATGATACTGCAGCAGACTAGCCATGGGTTGCCCTTTTCAGTCCATCCGTGTTCACTGAGTAGCTATTACTTCCAGACACTGAGAATACAGATGCAAATGCAATGGACAAGAACCCACTCAAGATCACGGAGCTGGAATAGGAGGGCAACAAGAATAATTTTTAGCAAATTGGATTAGGTGCTACAGAGAAAACACTCAAGAAAAGTAGACAAAAAGAGTGAATTTGATCAGCAAAGGGCACATCAAGAGACATCTGAATCAAGACTAGATGGAAGTAAGGAACCACGCATGTGGATAAATGGGAAAGAAGAAAGAGCAAGAGAAAAGCTAGCAGGCAGGAAAAGCAAAGAGCAGTCAAGGAGTCTGTCCTTGTGGGGGTGTTGGGATTGTTTATTGTTTATGACTTGATCTCTGTATCCTAGGCTAGCCTCGAACATTCAGCTGAGGATGCCCTGGAACCCAACTCTCCATTCTGTGCCCCTAAATGCTTAGATTACAAGCATGCACTAGCACCCCCATTTCATGCCTTGCTAGGGATAGAACCCAAGACTTCATGCATGCTAAGCAATCACTCTACCAGCTGAGCTATGTCCCCAGCCCCTGTTTGATTATTGATAAAGAACAGATATGTTCAAGAAAAATCCTGTAATGCCTGAAGCTGGATGGGGCTCAGGCCTCTCTAATGATTAATCCAAGCAAGGTCACAAGCCTGCAGATTGGATCCTTACTGCTGCACCGAATTGGAGACCAGACTCCAGAACTTTCATTCTGGGGCCTCAACACCTTCCCCCCAGAGACCTACCCATGATCCTCTTCGACAACATGCAAGTAAAGCATGCAGCCCAGTTTTCAGAATCACCTTCTGCCCTCTTCAGGGACTAAGATGAGGTGGACACACAATAATCATTCTCAGTGCATGGCTCTGGGTCCTGCCAGTTCTCCCCAAACCTGTTCAGAGAAGCTGTGAAGTCAAAAGTATTTTCCTAAGTCACGCATGGTAGTGCACTCTAGAGGCTAGGGCGAGAGGATGGTGGCCTGGAGATCATCCTGGGCCACATGGGGAGTTAGATCCAGGCCAGCCTGGACTACATAGTGAGTTAGATCCAGGCCAGCCTGGACTACATAGTGAGTTAGATCCAGGCCAGCCTGGACTACATAGTGAGTTAGATCCAGGCCAGCCTGGACTACATAGTGAGTTAGATCCAGGCCAGCCTGAACTACATAGTGAGTTAGATCCAGGCCAGCCTGGACTACATAGTGAGTTAGATCCAGGCCAGCCTGAACTACATAGTGAGTTAGATTCAGGCCAGCCTGGACTACATAGTGAGACACTGTCTCAAAAATCAAAGCTGATAAACAAAGACCATTCTTAGACCTCGTGAGATAGCCATCTCACCAGTGGGTGAAGGGACTTATTGCCAAGCCTGACAACCTGAGTTTAATCCCAGGAATCCATACGGTGGAAAGAGAGACCCCCAACTCCTATAAGTTGTTCTCTGACCTCCACAGGTTCTAAGTGGCAAGCATACACCTCTCTCCACTCACCTCACCCCATTCCACACACAATCAAGGCTTTAAAAAAGACTTGGGATGTCTCTGGTTTAGCAGGCCAAGAGCGCCAACCCCTTATTTGTCCCTAGAGCAGTGATACTCACAGAGGTCACCTAAGACCATCAGAAAACACAGATATTTACATTTAATCTATAACAGTAGTAAAGTTACAGTTATGAAGTCCCAATGATTATAATTTTATGGTTGGGTTTCACCATGACATGAGGGACTGTATTAAAGGGCCGAAGCATTAGGAAGGTTGAGAACCGCTGTTCTAGGGGAAAGGTGGACCGAAGATGAAGGAGAAGTACTTGAGTAAGAAAGCACCAGAGCAGGTTCCTCTGGAGCTGGAGTTACAGGGAGGTGTGAGCTGCCCAAGATGGGTGCTGGGAACCGAACTCAGGTCCTCTGGAATAGAAGTATACACTCTTTTTTTTTTTTTTTTTTTTTTTGGTTTTCCGAGACAGGGTTTCTCTGTGTAGCCATGGCTGTCCTGGAACTCACTCTGTAGACCAGGCTGGCCTCAAACTCAGAAATCCACCTGCCTCTGCCTCCCAAGTGCTGGGATTAAAGTCATGTGTCACCACTGCCCGGCCAAAGTAAACACTCTTACCACTGAGTCATCTCTTCATCACCAATGGATGAGTTTTACTATTGGTGACTATCTTACTGAGCATTTAAGAACACTTACCTTAGAGTCCCATGCATACTGGGCACATACTGGGTTTTGTCATTTGGGTACTAGAAGCTTCTTCATTCATTCATATGGCATCCTTGCTAAATACCTGAGTGCTTCTGTATCAGGTACGACTCTTGGCCCCAGACCTTCCTGATCATCTCACTATTTCTGAACATACTTAGGGAGCTCTCAAAACTATCAGAGCTCAGCCCTTTCCCTGGTTAGTTAACTCAGAATCTCCAGAAAATGTGACCAAACCCCAACAATCTGAAAGCCACACTCGGACTAAGGTGTTAGCACTGTGGGTAAAATGCTTGCTGTACAAGGGTAAGGATCTGAGTTCAAGTCCCCAGGAAGCACATGAAGCTGGACACAGTAGCATGCATCTATAATCCCAATTCTCCTACAACAAGATGTGCAGTAGAGACAGAAGAATGCCAGGAAGCTCTTGGATCAGCTAGCCTTATATACACAGCAAGAAACACAAGCCTGTACCTCAAACAAGATGGAAGGTAAGGACCAGCACCTAAAGTTGTCCTCCAACTCCACACATGCTCCATGACACATGTTCACCTCTACTCAGACATCAGAACACACACACACACACACACACACACACACACACACACACACACACACACACATTTAAAATAAACTATGTTAAATTAAACCTTTCCTGGTCATTTTAGAACGCAACCAAGCAACCAGGATCCAGAGGCTAACAGACAAATAATGAGTGTGCCAAGTCCATCCTTCCAGAGTTTTCCATTAGAATCATCCAAACAAAAGTAAACTTCAGAGTTTACTTAAGAGCAGCTTAGCGAAGGCTTGGAGGTCTGAGAGAAGGAGTGTGGTCACAGAATTGAATCAAGGCCGAGAGAGTGAGAGAGAGAGAGAGACAGACAGACAGACAGAAACAGACATAGAGACATAGAGACAGAGAGACAGAGAGAGACAAAGACAGAGACAGAGAGACATTGAAGCCAGAGGGGAGGGCTCCAGAGCTGCAGCAGTAAGGAGCCAAAGGTCCTGCAGAGCCCAGCAGAGGTTTGTACAGCCAAATGCATGCTTTGCTCTGCTCACTGGACTGCAGCACAGAGGGAAAATCAAAAGTGGAAGTGGTGAGATGAATTAAGAGAGACTTGGGGGATCTGATGAGGCTCTGGTAGAGGTAGAGGAGAGATGATGACATTACAGAAGCCACACCCACACCCACCCAATTCCATAGTTGACTGAATGCTGGGGGAGAGAACGAATTACAAGCTTCCTGGAACTAGCACCTAGAAAGATCTGCAGATCACACCCTCTGGCCTCCACACTTCTTCAGTTTCCCCATGCTCGAGTGATGACTTTCCTCCAAAGCATTTACGGTTCTCAGCTAGCTTAGTGCTGCTCCCAGCCTGGCTTGGAGAAGCTCCTTTGTTCAGAGAGCAACTGCTAATGCACAGACTCAGCTCCTGTCAAAATGCTGAGAATAAATGACTGCGGAGTACACGCCCTTAACAGCATCTCTGTGCTCACCTCCAACACCCAGGGCTTGTGGAGGGAGATGGGGTGGGAAGATCACAAGAGCTGGAGGGTGGAGGGGTGTGGTCTGAAGCCATGGCAATCACAGACACACAATAGACCAGCACAAGACCTGCCCACAAAACTGAAAGGGGAAAGAGGGGCAGTGGCTGGGAAGAAGAGGTCATCAAGGCTGAGAGCAGCTGCCAGAGCCTGACCAATACAGAGAAGGATTGCACTCAGCCAACCTTTGGACTGAGCATGGCAAACCCCAGTGGAGGAGTTAGGGGAAAGACTGAAGGAGCAACCCCATAGGAAGAACAATACCAACTAACCAGAACCCACCCCCACCCCCATCCCCCCTTCCCCACCCCCATCCCGAGCTCTCAGGGACTAAGCCACCAACCAAGGAGTACACATAGAGGGACCCATGGCTCCAACTGCTTATGTAGCAGAGGATGGTCTTATCAGGCATCAATAGAAGGAGAGGCCCTTGGTCCTGTGAAGGCTCGGATGCCCCAGTGTAGGGGAATGCGGGGTGGCGAGGGAGCACCCTCATAGAAGCAGTGAGGATGGGGGAGGGGATAGGGGTTTGCAGAGGGGAAACCAGGAAAGGGAATAACATTTGAAATGTAAATAAAGAAAATATCCAATTAAAAAAAAAAAAATGAGAGCAACAAAACAAGGTGTGGGGATACATCATGGTACGTTCATCATGTGTGAAACTGCCAATGAATAAAATAATTTTAAAAACAAAATAGCCTGGCTGTGATGGCAAACACTTTCAATCTCAGCACTTGGGAGGCTGAAGTAGGCAGATCTCTGTGAGTTGGAGGCCAGTCCAGTCTACATATAGAGAGCTCCAGGGCAGCCAGAGCCACAGACTGAAATCCTGCCTCTAAGTAAACAAAGCAAACAAGCAAACAAAAGCACTAACTTGCAGATCTCCTCCCTACAAACGTTTCCCTGATTCCTGAAACTTTTTGATCTTTGGGCTTTTCCAGCCCCGCCCACCGGCTGCAGAGTGTCCTCTCTCAGGCAGTTTCCCCTCTAGCCTGTGCATGATAAAAAGCACTCGCCTATGAAGAAGGGTCAGAACTGGTTCCCTCTTGTCTCTTTAGCCCTGCAGCCTCAGGCAAGTCACATAACTCTCTGAACTTTGCCTTCGTTATCTGCAAAGTGAGCAGCAAAGCATTTGCCCCCAGTGCGGAGATGGGGTTATCGGGATAGCAGGGTGTGGTGGTGCACACCTGCCACTCACAGCACTCAGGAGGCTGGGCAAGGAGGGTAGCAAGTTCTGGGCTAGCCTGGGCTGCAAGAGTGAGGCTGACCCAAACAAAGATATAGATAGATAGATAGATATCCTGCATCCTAGAGCACACATAATGCAGGTGTGCTTAACATGCCCAAATTGGACAGTTACTTAACAGCGACCAAAATACTCTAGTTTATGTTATAGATATTTACAGAATTGAAAGACAAAAGCCAGGGCCAGTGAGATGGCTCAGTTGGTTAAAATGGCACTTGCCACCAAAGATGATAACCTGAGTCTGATATCTCTCTCTCTCTCTCTCTCTCTCTCTCTCTCTCTCTCTCTCTCTCTCTCTCTCTCTCTTTCACACACACACACACACACACATATTATGGTATGAACATGCCCCCACACATATGCACAGCATAAATAAATTTTTAAATAATAAATTAATAAAAGCCAGTTAGGGCTACATGAAACACTAACTGAAAATAAAAATAAAAATAAAAGCCAGGACTGGTGGCGCACACCCTTAATCCCATCACTCAGGAGGCAGAGGCAGGTGAATCTCTTGAGTTCAAGGCCAGCCTGGTCTACTTAGAGAAACCCTGTCTCCAAAAAAAAAAAAAAGCCAGGCACTTGGGAGGTAGTCAGGAGGACTAGAACTCACACTCTGCTACATGGTCAGTTTGAGGACAGCCTGGACTAGACTACAGAAGATCTTGTTTCTCTCCCTCTCCCTTACCCTCTTCCTCCCCAACCCACCCCCTCTCTCTGTGTGAATATTATTTTCAGGCAGGCTTTGACTATGTAGCACAGACTGGCCTGGAACTCACTGTGTAGCCCAGGCTAGCCTCACACTCATGATCTTCCCTCAAACTCCCAAGAGCTAGGATCACCACTATGTACCTCCATGCCCAACTACAAAAACTTAAAAGCAAACTTTAAAACAGTGGGTGCATTTCACCTCTCAAAACTGGTGAAAAGCTTGTCCACAACCAATAGGAACATCAGAATCTTTTGTAAGATCCTTTGCACCGTTTAAAGTTTGTGTGCCTTTTGACCTCAAAATTGCACAATAGCAATATGGTCTAAGGAAATATTGACTCTTGTGTGCAGATATAGGAGGGTGGAGAGGAAGGAGGAGAAGGAAGAGAGAGGAAAGAGAGTGGAGACAGGAGAGAAAAGAAAGAGGGAGAAGAATAGAGAAAAAAAAAGAAGGGAGGGAAGAGAGGGGGAGAGAGAGAGTTGGAAGTTATGCGGGATGACTGCAATAGTGGAGAGCAGCAGCAGGTGCGTCCCACATCCTGCATCCTAGAGGGTCATAAAGATGCCTCCGGGAATGCGGAAGTGACGTCACTGGGCTCCGGGAATGAGGAAGTGATGTAGCTGAGGATTACTGTTCTATTGCTTGTTAGTGCTGCATGCAGCTGCTCTCCAGGCTGGAATCCTGTGAAGTATGCAGTGCGCTGAGCTGCCTGCGTGCCTGTGGCCACCACCTGGCCTCTGAGATCCCACCAGCCTTTGGAACAGTGCCCTGGCATCTTGCAGCTGATACAGTTATGGCTTGGCCGGTGGGGGAAAAGAGACCTCTTCTCAACTTCTCATTTTCCTTCTTCCTTGCCTGAAATCCTTTCTGGAGTAGTGGACCCCTTTTATCTGTTCCATGAATAGAGCTCTGATGGGGCCTGGTCCCATAGACAATACATAGCCTTAGCCTAGTGACTCAGCCCAGAACCCTGATGTCAGGCTGTGAGTCAAAGCTGCTCTGGCCGCGGAGGGTCATTCATATGTTTTCCTTCTTGCTATGGCCACTGTGGAATCTTCATGTGTCCCATAATTCCCGCCCAAGAGGAGGCCTCTCTCCAAGTGTGCCGAGACATGACTCCAAGAAAAGCACCATCTACAAAGCAAACTACTTACTGCCTCCCAGAAATGAGATGTCCAGAAAACCATTCTGTTCTTTCAAGTTGACCCACAGAAGATGGGTGCACATACACAAACACATCTTATTTTCGTGATGCCTTTTGTTCAGTTGCTTCCCCACCCCCCTCTTTTTCTTTTGAGACAGGATTTCTCTAAATAGCCCTCTCTATCCTAGAACTCATTGTGTAGACCAGGCTGGCCCCAAACTCAGACCCCACCCCCCTACTTACTTCCTCTTACTACCAACTAGGATTATCTTTAAAGGGGTACAGGATACGCCAAAAGCTGGTGTGTCACCCACCTTTTGAAGTCCATGCTTACAGATCCACAGTTTGAGAATCACATACTTAGATCATTGGCAAATGATGTAACCATAAAACATGTTGTGGCGTTTGGTTTATCAATCTGACACATTCTGCAGTCACCTGGAGAGAGTCTAGCTTTGTGTAGATCAAGCCTTCTAACGCTGAGACCCTTTAATACAGTTCCTCATGTTGTGGTGACCTCCCAGTATTAAATTATTTTCATTACTACTTCATAACTAATTTAGCTTGTTATTAATTATACTTTAAATATCTGTGTTTTCTGATGCTCTTAAAAGACCCTTGTGAAAGGGGTCACAACCCATAGGTTGAGAACCACTGGTCTAGATCAAGTTGCTCTTTGATTGTATCTGTGAAGTTTTCTTTTATTATTAAAATAATTTTCATACAATATATTTTGATCATATTCCCCCCCCCGCAGTTCTTCCAAGATCTCCCCCAACTTCCTACCCTCCCCCAAAAAACAAGAAACAAAAAAACTCACAAAAAATGAAAATCAAAACCAACAGGCAAAAGACCAGTGTTAAACTGAGGTTGCTGGAGGCGACCTGGAGACAAAGGGACACAGACAGGCGCATCCGGAAGCAGAATCTTTCTTTAATCAGAACTGAAGGGCCACAGCCTCTCTGCAAAGTGAGACTCTGTGCACAAGGCACAGAGTTCCTGAGGTGTTAAAGGATGGAAGGGTCGAGATTTGGGGACGGACAAGTCTATCTGCAGATCAGCCTGGTGCGTGGATCTCCTCCTCATCAGGAGCTTCCACAGGCATCGTCCATTAAACTAACTTTCCTATGCACGGCTTCTCACTCTACAGGAGCCTTTTATGTATTCACCTTTCACCCAATAAGACAAAACAAAAACAACATAAAATGAAACTAAGAGTCTACAAAAACACCACTGAGTTCATTTTGCGTTGGCCATTTGGGGGCTTCCCGGGAATACGGTTGATACGCCCAGTGAGACTCCACTGGTTAAAAAAAAAAAACTGATTTTCAACTTCTCCAGCAGGTATCAATTGCAGATAGCTTCTGGGTTAGAGATGGGAGCCTGCTTCGACTGCCCCAGGGAAAGGTTTTCTTAATTACATTAACTGGTGCGGGCAGGCCCAGCATGAAAGTCGGCAAAACTGTTCCTTGGGTTGGGATCCCAGACTGTAAAAGAGGAGACATGAAGCTGACTATAGCACACAGGTACCTGTCGCTCTCTGCTCTCCACAGTGCCCAGCTGTTTCAAGTTCCTGCCACTGTGTCTTCCCTGCTAGGATGGAGTGTAACAGAAACTGTGAGCTAAAGTAAACCCTTTCCTCTCTAAATTCTTGTTTTGTTCTGTCTTGTTGATCAAGATATTTATCAGAGTATCAGTGAAATTAGGAAAAATGGGAAGGCCCATGCAGGCGGTACCCAATGGAGAGCAGAATGGACTCACAAACAAAGTAGGCTGAGAAGGGAGGGTAGTGGGTTGGAGAGATAGTTAAGAGCAGTTGTTGCTCTTGAAAAGGATCCAGGTTCAATTCCCAGCACCTCCATGGTGGCTTGCAACCATCTTTAACTCAGTTCCAGAAGAACTAATGCCCTCTTTTGACCTCCTCAGACACTGGGCACACATGTGGTGCACATATCTACATGTAGGCAAAATACTCATGCACATGAAACTTTAAAATCTATGTACTGGCTGGTTTTGTGTGTCAACTTAACAAAAGCTGAAGTTATCACAGAGAAAGGAGTTTCAGTTGAGAAAATGCCTCCATGAGATCCAGAGGTAAGGCATTTTCTCAATTAGTGATCAAGGGGGGAGGGCCCCTTGTGAGTGGTAACATCTGTGGGCTGGTAGTCTTGG
>JAPYYD010004675.1:0-12878 GCA_028551405.1 Uromys caudimaculatus | reverse complement strand
AGAAGATAATCTCTCCTTCTGGCTGCCTTTGGATCAAGATATAGAATTCTTTGCTCTTCCTGCACCCTGTCTGCTTGCAGGATGCCATGTTTCCCACGATGGTGATAATGGACTGAACCTCTGAAACTGTAAGCCAGCCCCAATTAAATGTTGTCCTTTATAGGGGTTGCCTCACTCATGGTGTCTCCTAAGAGCAAAGCCCTAATTAAGGCTCCCATTTTATCTGTAACCCCAGACCCATCCTTAGCACTGCCAGAGAATCCAGTTGCAGCTTTTTAATCTCCTTGTCCATACCTCCTGTGGATCCTTAGATCATCTCTCCTTAGACTCCTCCTCTCTCATCCTCCAATACCAGTAAGCACTCTATCTATAAATTTATTTTTATTTTTAATACTTTATTTACACCTCTAATGTTTTCCTCTTTCCAGGTCTCCCCTTTGATACCTATGAATTTATATTCAAGCAATCCAAAAAGAAAACAGAAACAAAGCAAATGTACACAAACTCAACAACAACAAACCCAGAATTCAGCACCTAGACCAGTAATCACCCTGAACCATATGTCTAAATGCCAGCATAAGAACACAATCAATATTAGTTGTGGAGAGGATAGAGGGAGAGAGTACCGGGGAATACAACTGGAATCGGGGAGCATCTCTAGGATGGGATATAAACTGAGGAAAATAGAATCTTCCAGGAATCTATAAGGGTGATCATAGCTAAGACTCCTACTGATGGATGATACAGAGCATGAACTACCCATCTCCTGTAACCAGGCAAGACTTCTGGTAGAACTAATGAGACATCAACCCATCCACAAAACCTTTGACCTACAATTTGCCCTGCCCACAAGATATACCAAGATAAAAGTGGCACAGAAATTGTGGAAGTAGCCAATCAATGATTGGTCCAGCTGGAAACCCATGACCTGAGAGGGATCCAACCCCTACCATTCCCTGAAGGATCAGGAACAAGAACCTGGACAACCTACAGACCTATGATAGAACCAAAAATGAGTGGCAAAAAAAAAATTAATAAAATTATTTCTAATGATAGTTTACTATATTCATGGATTAGTGACTAGCCAAATTGTCATCAGGGATGCTCACCTAAAAGCTGATGGAAACAGAAAGAAACACAGCCCAAAGATTAGTTCAAGTTTGGGCAATCTTGTGAAAGAATGGGGGAAACAGTGTAGACCACACTCACACACACACAAAAAAATGCACAGAATCAACTAACCTGGGCCTCATAGAATCTGAACCAACAACTAGGGAACCTGTGTGGAACTAAGCTTGGCCATCTGCATATATGTTGCAGTTGTATAGCTTGATCTTCTTTTAGGACTTCTAACAGTGGGAGTAGAACCTGTCACTGACTCTGTTGCCCTTCTCTGGACACTTTTCTCCTACTGGTTTGTCTTGTCTAGCCTTAATAGAAAAGGAGGTATCTAGTCTTACAGCAATGTGATATACCATGGGTGGTTAATATCCATTGAAGCGGGCCTTTTTTCTAAGAGAAACAAAGGAGTGGATGGGTGAGGGGAATGGGGGATGGGTAGAGCACTGGGAGGAAAGAAACAATAAACACATCTCAACATCAACATTAAACATTACCTTGGAGTAAAGGGTGGAAAAGATATTTTAAGTAAATGGACATATGAGGCAAATTGGTGTAGCCATTTTAATATCTAACAAAGTAGATTGCAAATCAAAATTAATCAAAATTGATGTGAAAGCATACTACATATTCATCCAAGAAAATGTTTACCAAGATGCCATTTCAATCTTAACATATATGCCCCAAACACAAGGCCACCCATCTTTGCAAAAGAAATACTACTACAGTTTAAATCACAAATTGACCCTCATATATTCACAGTGAGAAACTACAATATCCCTTTGTAACCAACTGACATATCATCCAGACAAAAACTAAACAAAGATATGCTGGAGCTAACTGGCATTATAAACCAAATGAACCTAACAGATATTTCTAGAACACTCCACCCACCCAAACACAAAAGAACACACCTTTTCAGTATTTCACAGAACTCTTGGCAAAACTACAATTTACCCAAACACTAAGAAAGTCTCAATAGACACAAAAATAATCCCAGGCATCATCCTGTCACAACCACCATGGATTAAAGATGTATATCAACAACAGAAGCAACACAACGTTTACAAATGCGTGAACACTAAACAATTCTCTACAAAAAGAAAAGACATAAACAAAAAAGTGAAAGACTTTCTAAATATCTATGAAAATGAATCACAACATAGGCAAACTTATGGGACACAATGAAAGCAGTGCTAAGAAGAAAGTCTACATCACTAAATTCCTACATAAAAACAACAACAACAACAAATTGGAGAGCCCTCAAATTAGTATCTTAACAGCACATCTGGAAGCTCTAGAACAAAAAGAAGTAAGCACACTCAAGTGGAGTAGTCAGCAAGAAATAATCAAATTAAGGGTTGAAATAAATAAAAGAACAATACAAGAAAAATCAGTAAATCAGAGAGTTGTTTCTTTGAGAAAAAACAAAAAGTTAAACCCTGATGTAAAATAACTAAAACATCTAAAAGAGAATATCAAAATTAATAAAACAAGAAACAAGAGTAGTGACATAAGAAACAAAAACAAAAAACGAAAAACAATTCTAAGGAAATCCTGGGAATTTTAAGAACATACTTTACAAGCCTGCATTCTACCAAGTTGTGAAATCTAAAAGAAGTGAATAATTTTCTCAGTAGGTACCATTTACCAATACCAAATCAAAATCAGGTAAACTATTTAAATAGACCTATAAATATTAGTGAAATAAAAGCAGTCCATAAAAATCTTCCCACCAAAGAAAGCCCAGAGCCAGATGGTTTTAACACAAAATTCTACCCACACTTTCAAAGAAGAGTTGGTGCCAATACTCTTCAAATTATTCTACAAAATTCAAACAGAAGAAACATTACCTAATTCATTTTATAAGGTCACAGTTATGCTGATAAACAAACTACCTAAAGACTCAACAAGGAAAACTACTTACAGACCAAATTTCCTTATCAAATTAGATGCAAATTATTCAATAAAATACTTACAACCAAGTAGGCTTCATTCCAGAGATGCAGGTATAGTTCAATATGGGAAAATCAGTAAATGTAATCCACCATATACACAAACTGAAAGAAAAACAAGCAACCATGATCATCTCATTAGATGCAGGAGAGGCATTTGACAAAATTCAGCACCCTTTAATAAAAAAGTTCTGGAGAAAGTGGAAATACAAAAGACATACCTAAATTTAATAAAATCAAGAATTTACAGTAAGCTTATAGCCAATATCAAATTAAATCGAGAGAAACTCAAAATAATTGCACTAAAATCAGGAACAAGACAAAGCTGTCCACTCTCTCCATATCTATTCAAGATAGTATTTGAAGTCTTACCTAGAGCAATAAGACAACTAAAAGAGATCAAGGGGATACAAATTACAAAGGAATACATAAAACTATCATTCTTTTTTCTTTTTTCTTTTTTTTCTTTCTTTTTTTTTTTTGTGCATAACTTTAATCCCAGCAATTGCGAGGCAGAGGCAAATGGATTTCTAGAAGTTCAAGTCGGCTCTACATAGCAAGTTCCAAGATAGTCAGGACTACATAGAGAGATTCTATCTCAAAAAAACAAAACAAAACAAAACAAAAACAATTAATTAATTAAAGAAGAGAAAGCCAGAATTTTAGACAGGTAAATACAGCATGGTAGACTACTGTTTTTTAAAAAAATATTTTATTTATTTATATTCCAGCCATTGCCATCACATCCTGGTCCCCCTTTCAACAGTTCCTCGTCCCACTTCTCCTCAACCATGCCTCCAAAATGGAAAAATAAAAGCACTGTCAACAAATGGTGTTGTCCAACTAGATATCAGCATATATTGCACCCTGAACAAAACCACAACATAAAACCAGATACACTGAACATAATAGAAGAGAAAATTAGCTTTGAACTCATTGACAGAAGAAACAGTTTCCTGAACAGAACACAGATCTCACAGGCACTAAGAATTGCAATCAACAAAGGGACCTCATGAAACTGAGAAACTTCTGTAAGGTAAAGGACAAAACAGCAGCCCACAGAATAGGGAAGGATTTTCACCAACCCCACATCTGACAGAAGGCTAAATTCCAAAATATATAAAGAACTCAAGGAATTAAATCTTGACAAATAAGTAAAAATGTGGTACAGCTCTAAACATAATTCTCAACAGAGGAATTTCAAATAGCTGTGTAACACTTAAAGAGATGTTAAACATCCTTAGCCAATAGGGAAATGCAAGTCAAAATGATTCTGAAGTTATATCGTACTCCTGTCATCGTGGTGAAGATCAATAATAGGAGTGACAGCTCATGCTGGTGAGGATGTGGAGCAAGGAAAACACTCCTCCATTGTCGGTGGGAATGTAAACCCTTACAACCACATGGAAATCTATATAGAAGGTCCTCAGAAGGTTGGGAATTGATCTACCTCATGACCCAGCTATACCATTCCTGGACAAACACACAAAGGATGCTTCATTCGGCACTGACACCTAATGTCAACTAAGTTCATAGCTTCTGTATTCATAATAGCCAGATACAGGAAGCAAGGAATCTAGTAGCCCTCCAAAAATGTGGTACATTTACACAGTGAAGTGTTACTCAGCAGCAATATATATCTATACATATTTATCTCTCTCTCTCTCTCTCTCTCTCTCTATATATATATATATATATATATATATATATACGTATATATGTGTATATCATATATATAATATATATCATACATCATATATATCATTGTGCTGGTTAGTTTTCTGTGTCAACTTGACACAAGCTGAAGTTATCACAGAGAAAGGAGTTTCAGTTGAGAAAATGCCTCCATGAGATCCAGCAGTAAGGCATTTCTCAATTAGTGATCAAGGGCTGAGGGTCCCTTGTGAGTGGCACCATCTGTGGGCTGGTAGTCTTGGACTCTACAAGAAAGCAGGCTGAGCAAGCCAGGAGAAGCAAGCAAGCCAGTAAGCAACATTCCTCCATGGCCTCTGCATCAGCTCCTGCTCCTTGACTTGCTTAAGTTCCAGTCCTGACTTCCTTTCATGATGAACAGCAATTGAAGTGTAAGCTGAATAAACCCTTTCCTCCCCAACTTACATCTTGGTCATGATGTATGTGCAGGAATAGAAAAGCTGACTAAGACAATCATATATCATATATATCATATACCGTATATCATATATTGTATATCGCACATTATACCACATGTGTTATATTATATATATAATATATACAACATGTATATGTTATATATATAACATATATTTATATATAAAATGAAATTTATAGACAAATGGACAGAAGTAGAAAAGATCATCTTGAGTGTGGTCCATGGATCCAGAAAGACAAATATGGTATGTATGTAATTAGAAGTGGATTTTAGCTGTAAAGTAAATGTTAATTAAGCTACAATGCACAGACCCATAGATATTAGGTAAAGAGGAGAAGTGTAGTACTTAAATATGGATCCCCTTAGGAAGTGGAATTATAATAGATTTTGTGAATAGACTGGAATTAAGTCAGGACAAGAGTTGGAGGTTTTGGGAGGGATGAAAAGTGTATGGGGAGAACCAACTAGAATTTGGGGCATTAGAGGGGCAGTGAGAAAACTTAGTGCTGTCAAACTTCCTGGTATCTGAGGGCGACCCTAGGGTGGACTTCTATTAATAGAGAATACAGGGTCTGAACTGCCTATCTATCGTAACCAGGAAGGGCTTCCAGCGGGAGGGGGGGGTGAATTATAATCATTTTAGCTGTTTGTGGAGGAGGTCCCATGGAGATCCCTAAAAAGTTCAGGCTAATGCTAGGATACAGTGTAGCTCTCTGAAAAGTGAGAGTGGGGCCCCATTGCTGCCAAAAACATCTACATTGGTCATTGAACATGGAGAGATTTAGCTGGTGCAGACACGGAGGTTTCACCCCTACATTCTAGTCTCTTTGGTACAAATCTCTGTAGACTATGGAAAGAGAAACCTTGTTGTGGACAGAAAATCTGTCACAAAACCCTCAACCTGCTGTCTGTCCACATGACTGGGGACAATTCAATTAAATGACTCCTAGTGATATTCTAGTATACTAATATGGCAGTGCCTTGTCCAGTTATTATCAATCAGAAAGGCTTCCTACAATAGCAGATCTGAGACTGTGTAGAGACCCAGAGCTGTATATTATTTGGAGAGAGAGAGAGAAAGAGAGAGAGAGAGAGAAAGAGAGCGAGAGCGAGAGCGAGAGCGAGAGCGAGAGACTAAATTAGATGTTTCCTTTAGGTGCTTCCCCTCAGAGATGGCAGACTCCATAGAAAAGGTGGAAGAAAGACTGTGGGAGTGAGAGGGGATAGAGGATAGTATGAAATGAAATCATGAGTACTTGAGCCACCACATCAACTAAGCAGGGCTCATATGGGCTCACAGAGACTGAAGCAGCAATCCTGGAGTCTGCAAGGGTATGTACCAGGTTCTCCGTTTAAATGTTTCCGTTTGGTATTTTGTGTGGAACTCCTAATAGTGGGAACATGGCTGTAGCTGACTCTTTTCCTGCTCTTGGGATTTTTCTCCTATTGTGTTGCTTTGTCCAGCCTTGATATGGGGTCTTTTGCCTTGCCTGTTGTATCCTAGTTTGTCCCATTTGGCTATCATCTCTTGGAGGTCTACTCTTCTCCGATGAGGAAATACAGAGGGAGTGAATCTTGAGGAGAAGCAGGTACAGAAAACTGAAAGCAGTGGAGGAAGGGGAAACTGTGGTCAGATGCATTGTATGAGAGAAGAAGCTATTTCCAGTAAAAATAAAATTAAAAAAAGAGTATAATGGGCCAATATATTCCATTTGTTACCAAAAATAGAGATTTTAATTTGTGGATAATTAAAAATATAAAAGTCAACATACGGATCAATTGCATGCTCACATACTAACAGTGAACAATATGAAAGGGAAATTAAGAAAATATGCATATCTATCATGCATCCCAAAAAAAGAGTATAAAATTTTGCATAACAAAATCCACCAAACTTTGTTGAAAGAAACTAATAAGACATAAATATAAGGAAGTACATCCTCATTCATAAGTTACAAAACAATATTAAGACAACAATGCCGAAAGAAATTCGTACATGCTCATCTGAGTTAAAGAAAAACGTAAGATTTTCATGGTAGTTTTATGTTGCTGTTGCTGTTGCTTTTGCTGTTGTTGTTTGGTTTGGTAATGTTGCATGTATAAAATGAATTTTGATGTCTGTGATTCTCTTCACTTTGTGGGAAGAATTTGAAAAATTAATCATGTTTTATATGCTTGAAAGGAGCATTCACTGTTTTTTTATTTGTTTGTCCATCTTTGTTTTGTTTTGTTTCAGGTGGCTACCAGGCATTCTGAATATGACAGACACAGCCAGTATGCTGAATACAGAGCAAGAAACCAACTGCATAGCAGTATCCAAACAAGTTACACAATGATATATCACATACTCCTTCCCACACTGGAGGAGATGCTATAAGATGATACTTCTAGGAGTTTTTATATGTAATGCCTTTGACACATTTGGTGTAGGAGCTGTGATGATCACCAGTCCACATCCCTGGATCTATTTTTACCAGAACTGAAAACCAGGTCACTGCCTTTTACTTCCTATCAATACTTAACTAGATCCTAGAATCCTAGATAGTAGCCAAAGATCTGGTTAATCCACAGAAAATTTATGGCATTGGAAGTACCATGTACACCTTTCTCCTGTAGGAAGAAACTCGGGGAAGTTTGAGATATTTTTCTATTTTCACTTTTGTGTTGAGCTGAGGGTATTAACTAGGCTGGGCTCAGCCTCCATCCTTTCCCACTCACCTTTGGTGTTTAGAATGTGTTTTCCTGAACAACAACAACAACAACAACAACAACAACAACAACAAAACAGTGAGACAGGGAATATAGAAAATAATCTTATAGATGACCTGTGTACAAGATGTGGCATAGATTATATGTATTTGTGTTACATTATTTACCAGGGTGTTCATCCGAATTTCATGTTGCTATGCCAGTAATAGTGCATGGTAAGAGTGTGCTTGTTTTTCCCTACCAGATGCAGTCTGGCCATTTTCATGGAAGACTAGGATGCAAGAACCCCATGACTAATTTTCAGACTACTCACAGATGATGGGTACATAAGTGTGGCTCAATCGCTGTGTTAATGAAGGATTCTGTACTCCCTGATCCATCACCTTGCTGAATTGAAAGTGACTTATTTTTTCATTCTCCCTGGAGAATGTTCAATCCCTCAAGTAAAGGAAACCTTGAGTAAAACATCAAGCCCCTAAGGACCTGATGACATATTCAGGTCCACGCTGTAGCTGTAAACCACTTATCTCCCTATAACACTTAGAAAATTTCCCCTAGAGAAGTATGATTTATTAGCTACTCTGCTTATAAGTGAGTGCATGATAACATTGATAGCGCATTGAAACTCTGACTTATCAAAGGTAAATATGAAGATAATTTTTCTCTGCCACTTGAGATGACCATAACTTGTGATAAGCTATGAGCTTTAGTTTAGCTATACTAACTGAATAGACTAGAAATGTATCTAGGATGAAATTGTTCATACAGAACCACATAAGTAGGTGGACAATGAGGACCCACTACTCTTTTACTTAATAATTAAGAAGCTCTGCATTCAATTCACATTACTGTCTTGTTTGGAACTGAAGTCCAAAGAACTACGATATGTCATTCACTATTTTCTATATTGTGCAGTATTGATACTTAAGTGAAACTGATACAAGAATCTTCTCAAAGTGGGACACAGAGACTGTTCAAAGACATTTACTACCTTAGAATAGGTAGAAGCTTTAAGGAGATCCTTCTTTTTGGATAGAACTTCACTCTTCTCCATTCATGAATATTGTCTAGTATATGGGAGTAACTAAAACCTTCTACAATTATTCCTTATGCTTTAGAACAATATGCTGTTCTCATTTCCTCAGTGTCTACCCTGTGTAAGAGGCCAACACACATTGTCAAGGTATATACCTCCTTCTCATCAATGAGGGGAGATGCAAGACTAGGAAAACCAAAGATGGAAACAGCTGTTGTATCTTGGCTCTGCTCTCCCCTTTTTTGTCTTTGGATACTGTATATCTTCATGGAGAAGCATTGACAGGCATCTGTGGAATGAATGTGATATTGTACTTACTTACATATCTTATTGATAATTGAGATCATAAATAGTACAAGAGCCAGAGGACAGATGATTATAAGGAAAATGTGTCTCTGGATACAGGAGGGCATTGGCACACCCAAACTTACAGTAACTGTGACAGAATGCACAAGATCTCTGCAAGCACAATCCAGACCAAATCCTAGCTTAGAAGGAGGAGTAAGTCAAGAAGCTCTACCCTTAGCTAAGAGCTATTAGCCATTGTAAGCTGCTAGTAGGAGAGTCAGTCTGCTTTAAGAGTGTAGCTCCGGGAAAGTCAACCATCCTCCAGCAGAAGGACACACTTCCAATAATATATGACCAACAAAAAGAGCATGATGAAGAATAAAAAACATATGAAGTAGGGTAGGCAGAAAAAGAGAGGGTAAATATGATCAAAATAGGTATGAAATAATACTGTGTGTAGAAATGTATGTGTCTGAGGGGGGAGAGAGACAAAGACAGAGACAGACAGAGAGAGACAGAGAGACAGAGACAGACATAAACAGACAGAGAGAAAGAGAAATAGAAAGTAAAAAACATTTAGATGAGAGAAACATCACAATTAAAGTAAAAAGTTATGTGGTGATACTGTATATGTTTGAACTACTGTTGTGGGAATGGTTGTATTTTCCTCTAACATGATTTCTCTATGCTTGTGGTCACAGATTCCTTTAAAAAAAGAATGGGTTCTGAAAATGGCTCTTCAGTGACTGAGTTCATTCTGGTGGGATTAACCAAGGAGCCTGATCTCCAGTGCCCTCTTTTCATTCTGTTTCTAGTGATGCATGTTTTCAATGTGTTGGGAAATTTGAGTTTGATTACCTTAATTGTACTGAATTCTCACCTCATACTCCAATGTACTTCTTCCTCTTTAATTTGTCCTTTGTTGACCTCTGGTACTCTTCTGTGTTCACACCAAAAATGTTAATGAGCTTTATCTCAGAGAAGAACATGATTTCCTATAGAGGGTGCATGACTCAGCTTTCCTTTTTCAGTTTTTTTTTTTTTGCATTTCTAAATGTTAAGTGCTGACTGTAATGGCCTATGATTGCTATGTTGTCATCTATAATCCACTCTTGTACAATATTGTTATGTCTCCTAAATTATGTTTAAACCTCATACTTGGCTCATATATGATAGCATTTTCTGGTGCCATGGCTCACACAGGATGTATGCTGAGACTGACCTTCTGTGGTGCAAACACCATCAACCACTACTTCTGTGACATACCCCCTTTGCTTCAGCTCTCCTGCAGCAGCACCTATGTCAATGAGCTAGAGGTTTTTGTCTTTATAGGCATCAACATCCTTGTGCCCACCATCACCATCTTTATCTCTTATGGTTTCATCCTCTCAAGTATCTTTCATATCAGCTCCAAGGAGAGCAGGTCCAAGGCCTTCAGCACCTGCAGCTCCCACATAATTGCAGTTTCTCTGTTCTTTAGACCAGGTGCATTTATGTATCTCAAACCATCTTCTGCTGAGTCAATGAATGAAAGTAAAATCTCCTCTGTCTTTTATACCAATACCGTTCCTCAGCTGAATCCTTTAATCTACAGCTTGAGGAACAAAGATGTTAAAGTTGCCTTGATAAAGACCCCGAGTAAGAGAAAGTGTTGATCTGAAAGAGTGTGCTTTCTCATGTAGTTACTGGGCTTGGAATGTCAGTTTTATTAGTCCAATTAGTGGCCATTATCACATCTTTTTTGTTTGTTTGTTTGTTTGTTTGTTTGTTTGTTTGTTTGTAGAGTGCAAGAAATTTGAATCTCATTTCAATCATTTCTGTTTTTTTAATAGATAATGACTTTTTTCCTTACCAATTCCATAAATAATTTCTCTTGTTCTTTCCCATGTAAATTAAGAAATCTAGTGGAGAAATTTAGGCGCTCAAAAGTAGGATAATTTTCACCATTTTTTCTTGTGAAGAAAGATTAATATTTGACAACCATGTCATCTAATGTGTCAAGGAAGTAGAGGGTCTCAGATGTACTACTGGCTTCCAGAAACAAGCATTCACAAGATATTTCTATTCTGGTTATTCCTTCCTTTATTGGAATAGATCTTTTTTACAAAGCTGAAGTGGAAGTTTCCACAATAAATTCATGTTGCCTACTTGTATATACAAGTACTATGAATGAATTACCTTTCTGCAAAGAGCTCTGTTTAATTGTTGAGTCTTTTTTTTTTCCCCTAGGAGTTTTAGCTATGATTTTGAGCCAGAAACATTTGGAATGGCTGACTAACATAAGATGTTTAAGCTTTTAAAAAACTATTTAGAAAATAACCTAAGTTATGATAATATCGTTCATGGAATAAGATGTTTAACTATTATTATTATTTTAAGAAAATAGCAAACACTGACTATCCTTAAGAGACTAAATCTAAAGTTATCAAACTGCAATTTAAAGATAGTATAAATGTCTTGTTAGTGTTTAATTTTTCTAAAAATTAAAGTCATGATAGTGTTTTAATATTTTGAAATTTAGCATAAAA
The DNA here is from genome assembly GCA_028551405.1 of Uromys caudimaculatus. Taxonomy (NCBI): domain Eukaryota; kingdom Metazoa; phylum Chordata; class Mammalia; order Rodentia; family Muridae; genus Uromys; species Uromys caudimaculatus. The sequence continues at coordinate 1,112 of JAPYYD010004675.1, read as the reverse complement.
AAACTGATCTTTTATGATAGTCTTTTGACATTACTAAATCCTTGACCTACCTTTAAAAAGTTCATCCCATTTATCTATCTGAAACCAATATTTACATTCTTGATATTTCCTTAACAATTAATTTTTACACATATTTACATATTTTACATATAAAATTTGTGTATAAGTATTGGAAAATATCATTTGGTGTTTATCTCTTGATTAACACTTTCATTTTTAAAATGTGTTTATATGTAGACACTTAAATGAGTGTAGTGCACCATGGACATACAGGAGTCCACAGGGGTCAGAAGAGGGCACAAGATGCAGAAGACTAGAGTTACTGAAGATTATGAGTTTCCATGTTAGTTCAATAAAATGGACTCAGGTCTTCTGCAAGAACAATTGCTTCAACAACTGAGCCATACCTCTTGAGCCAATAAAATTCTTTTTTGTTGTTGTTGAATGAAACGTGTATCTACTATTTAATATCTCTGCCATATTGTAGCTTTTAGTATTTTGTAATCTTTGATCCACATATTTCACTCTTTCTAGGTACATTATATCATTTTTCTTTATCCTTTTACCTATGGGCCCTACGTGCCTGGAAATACCTTTGAATTGTCTAAGACTTAGGCAAAGTTTTCTTTATGGGTTTCCATTGCATTGATTAATTTTTCCTGTTGTAACATGTATACAACTCACAATGAATTAGGTTTATATATGTGTGTTAATCTGATTAAAGTGCAACTAAAAGCTAGTTTTATCTTTTTAAGTGAATTGGCCTTTGGATATTTATAGAGAGCACTCCTGTGGATGTGTATTATAAAAAAGAAGATGGACAAAAGAAATGGTCCATTACCATCTCCACCAAACCCCCACACACATAAGAGAATGGATAAAAAATGGAGTAAAGACTTTTAAAATTAAACTAATGCAAAATAGATTCTGATAATAAAAGGTTGTGCTTACTTTTCTAGCATGCTGTAGTTGGAATTACACAAGTACCAGGTCTACAAAGTGAAAAAATTGTCTTAGTCTTCCCTGGTATTTATGGGAAAAAAATAGATATTGACTCTGAAAGTGTAATATTTGTAATATTCTTTATCATCTATTCAAATGTGTATCAACTT
>JAPYYD010004674.1:0-12879 GCA_028551405.1 Uromys caudimaculatus | reverse complement strand
TTTTTTTTTTTTTTTTTTTTTTTTTTTTTTTGGTGTTTTCGAGACAGGGTTTCTCCGTGTAGCTCTGGCTGTCCTGGAACTCACTTGGTAGACCAGGCTGGCCTCTAACTCAGAAATCCACCTGCCTCTGCCTCCCAAGTGCTGGGATTAAAGGCGTGCGCCACCACTGCCCGGCTCACATTCAGATTCTATTCTCAGTGTGGAAGTGAGGAGCTGCAGGTCAGGGCAGCATGGAGCTGAGGGGATGCAGATGTCCCCCAGTGTTTGGCTGGACCAGGAAGGTTGGCTGTGGCAGGGAACAGAGGCAGTGCAGGGACAGGGTCCTGGTGTGCAGGGGCAGCCTGGGCTCCACATTCTTCACATTGAGCCCATAGGATCCCAGGGAACATCAGACACTGTTCTCTAAAGAGAACTGAGGGCTCTAGACGTCACAGGAGAGACCTGAACACACTGGCTGTCACTCAGTCCACTCCAGGCAGCTGTCTTCATGCTAGAGAATGAGACTCATGAGTCATCACTATGAAGAAAACATTCCAACAACCCAGGGATCACTCACAGGGAATCCTGGGAAGCCTGACACCCAATCATGTCCACATTGCCCCTCCCCAATCAGGCCCCTGAGCTTCACATTTACAATCTGGCTGAGACATATCAGAGCTCTGGGAGCTGTTCCTGCCTGGGGTAAAACATATACAGAGATATATTCATTGCCAGGTCTGACCCAGGACCCCAGACAATTACAATGGGGAAGCTATTATGGATTCCCAGAGCTCCCCACATCCCCAGCTTCACTCCAGTGGCCCCAGGACAATCCCGCCCCACACACTAACCTGGAGCCGGAGTATAGTCTCCTCCTTTTCCACCTGTGAGAAGGAAAGCTGTGAGAGTTCAAGGAAGATCTTGACACTAGGAAGTGTTCAGAGCTGACAGCAGACCCAGTTGGAGACAGTAGCAATGCAGGGTGTGGATGGGTTTCCCATTAAGGAGCAGAGCACACTTCTAAAGGAGGCTGAGCGAAAACTCAGACCCTGCCCTTTCCTACCTGTGTTTCTCCTCCTCCACATCACAAAAGCCACCACAGCTCCAATGATGGCCACAGCTCCAAGGACAACCAGAACAGCAATGATCACCATTTTAGAGTCAGTGGATGGAGGAGGCTCTGGGAAGGACAGGGACAGGAAATGAAGGGGAGGGTCATGACCCCAGCTCTCAGCCCTGACCAGCTCAGGGTCTGCAGAAGGCTCCAGCTTTCCCTGACCCCAGCTCTGCACCCACACCCTCCTTACCCCATCTCAAGGTGAGGGCCTGAGACAGCCCCTCATGCTCCACCCGGCATGTATATCTCTGCTCCTTCCCAAGAGGCACCACCAGAGATGCCCACTTCTGGAAGGTTCCATCCCCTGCAGGCCTGGTCTCCACAAGCTCCATGTCCTGGGTCAGGTCCTCCCCATCCCTCTGCCAGGTTAGGGAGATGTCAGCAGGGTAGAAGCCCAGGGCCCAGCACCTCAGGGTGACATCACCTTCATGTCTGGGGTGATGGGTCACATGTGCCTTTGGGGGATCTGTGTGGAAGATTTAAGAAATCCCACAATTAACAAGACAAACTGAAATCTAGGCAAGACACAGTTAAATCAATAATGACACTGAACTTTGTGTCTGTTTGACACTTCAACTGTCATCACACTAGGGACCTGCAGGTAGACCTGGTCCCCTCAGCTGAGAACTGCACATTTTCTTGGGGGACTCAGAAGGTATAAGGGAATCCACATGAGCCAGTGTGTCAGCATGGTCATCCTATGTGATGTTCTATAGCATGAGACAGGCAGTCGGAGAATGGAAGACAGAATGGAAAATATATAATTTATATGTGTTTGAGTTCATATCAAAAGTAGAAATCAGGTCCATATGCCACTGGAAGGGTCCCAGCACTGAGACTCAACCACTGTGGTCATTTTGCTGACCTGCATTAACTGTCAGTGCAAGTGAACAGCCAGTACAAAGTGTGTAGCAGAAATGTGGTGACCTCTGACACTCAGCCTGAGAAAATGACTCCCAGACTCTGCCTCAGGGGCAACAAGGAACAGGTATGATACCCAGGATCCCTGGAGTGTGCTGTGGACCCCAGTGCAGCGCTCACTGGAACACAGCGGGCTCACAGGATGTGTGCATCTTCTGTCTCACTCCAGCCCTGGATTGCAGAAGACCCTGTCTCTCAGAAAGTCCAATTCCTGATTCACTAGGGGGAGCCATGTAACTCGTGGGGCAGAGGAACAGCAGGAGGCTTCTAGATGTTTAGTTCTTACAGGAAACAGTCTAAGTTCAGGAGAATCTCTCCTTTAATGGGAACCCTGATGTAACTAGTCTAATTATCCAGGTTAGCAGGCTCCCCTGGCACCTGTGGAGAAGGATACAAATGATAACACAAGGGCCTGGAGAAACAGGATCACTCCAGTGCAGACAAAAACTGAGTAGAAGCAAAACAAAACAAAAAAACAAAAAAAACAAAAAAACAAAAAACAAAACAAAACAACAACAACAAAAAAAAACCCCAAAAACAAGAAAGAAAGAAAAAAGAAAAAAGGAAAAAGAAATTCCACAATTTATATTCCTTCAGGGTACCCCATAAGGGCTCATGTGACCATTCACCACTGTAGGAAGAGATAGAATTAATTGAGTTGTCAAAGGGATGCAAGCCCTGCAGACAGGGAGGGATCTGTGAGAATGTATTCTTTGGAAAGTTCTAGAAAGTGGGGAAAGCAACCTAGTGTAGGGGAGTCCATGTCTCCTATCATGTAAAGGAGACTTCTGGTCCTGAGGTGTAAGGGCTGACACTCAGCATGACAGGAGTCAGTGTCCACAGACAGTGGGTGTGGGCAGAGCCCTGACCTGGGAGAGGCCATGGCTGACAGAGGCTACAGGCAGAATGAAGGAAGCAGCTGTTAGGTCGGGGAAATTCTCTCCTTCCCTCCTTCCCAGGGAGAAGGCTGAGCCCTGGGAGAGTCAGTGCAGTCACCATGATGAGGGATCAGGAGACCCAGGGACACTCTTTCCCCTCTGAGACAGGGGATCACCCCAGCTGAGGGTTTCTGCTTCCCCAGGACTGAGCCCCAGCCCGAGGGCAGAGGGAGGAGCTGCCCGTGGCCCCTGCACCTGTGCGCAGCAGCGTCTCCTTCCCGCGCTCCAGGAATCTGCGGAGCCACTCCACGCACTCGCCCTCCAGGTAGGCCCTGTCTCTCTCTGCCTCGTCAGCCTGCTCCCACTTGCGTTGGGTGATCTGCGCCGCCGTGTCCGCCGCCGTCCACGTTTTTAGGTCTTCGTTCAGGGCGATGTAATCGCGGCCATCGTAGGCGAACTGCTCATATCCGCGGAGGAGGCGCCCGTCCGACCCCACGTCACAGCCACTCATCCACTGGATCGTGTGAGAGCCTGCGGGACCCCGCGGTCAGCTCCGCCCTCCCGCCCCGGCCCCGCCCTCCCGCGGACTCCTCCAAACTGAAATGGAAACCGGTCCCGGGTCGGTTCTGCTCCGGAACCTCGGACTTGGGACCCGGGACGTTTCTGGCCCCAGTGTGGGACGTGGAGGGGTCGTGACCTCCGACCCGGGGTCACTCACCGCCCTCGCTCTGGTTGTAGTAGCCGAGCAGGTTCCTCAGACTCACTCGGAAAGTCGGCTCTGTGTCCTTGACCCTCTGTGTGTTCTCCTCCCAATACTCTGGCCCCTCCTGCTCCATCCACCGCGCCCGCGGCTCCATCCTCGGATTCTCCGCGTCGCTGTCGAAGCACATGAACTGCGTGTCGTCCACGTAGCCGACAGAGATGAACCGGGGCTCCCCGAGCCCGGGCCGGGACACGGCAGTGGAGAAATACCGCAGCGAGTGTGAGCCTGGGGATGGCGCGCGGTGAGACCCCGACCTCCTTCCGGAATCACGGGAGGGTGCGCGGGCCGGGAGGGGAGCAGGGCGTGGGGCTCGGGACACGAGGGGAGAAGGAGCAGAGAGTCCGGTGGGCGACGCTGGGTCGCGGCTTCCCCGGTGCCGTCCCCGCCCCTCCCCGCACAGGCCGTTTCCCTCCCGACCCCGCTCTCACCCGCGCGGGTCAGGGTCGGGATCAGGGCGGCCGCCAGCAGCAGGAGCAGCGTGCGCGGTGCCATCGCCGCCATCTGGGATCCCGGACGTCTGAGTCCCGCGGGCTGCGTGGACTTTATAACCAATGCCGCGGCGACGCTGATTGGTTCCCCGTGATCGCGCCACCCAATGGGGGTGAGAGCTGCCAGCGCGTCATCAGTGTCCGGGCAGAAGAACCTGACACAGGTTGGGTGCAGAAGTGAAACTGCGGAGATGGGGAATCCCCAGCCCTGACGTCACCGCCTGGAGACTGAGATCATTTGTATTTGCAACCATTGAGAAATTATTCTCTGTCCTATGAATCCAAAGTCCTGTCTCTGCTATGAGTCCAAAGTTCTTTGTCTATTTCCCTTTCTACCATAACTTGAAATTATCCACCTAAAAATGTCTTCCTAGACCTAAAGCGTTTTCTTAAATCCTAAACAACTTAAGCTTAGTGTGAGACGGTAACTTTCTAGTCTTCCATCCATCGGTGACCTGAGAAGATTAAATCTTCCCCGAGAAGACCGGAAGTGCAGAGCAGCAGCTTCCAAAGCTACAGGAATGGCAGAGATCGCTGGCTGCCTGGACAGTCACCAAGGTTCTTCTGCAGTCACCAAGGTTCTTCTGCAAAGCCGGGGCGTCCATCTTTGTCCTACTGACCCAGTACATGACAGATGTTTAATTTTTTTATATTTTTTTTGATTTTTCGAGTCAGGGTTTCTCTGTGTAGCCCTGGCTGTCCTGGAACTCACTCTGTAGACCAGGCTGGCCTGGAACTCAGAAATCCGCCTGTCTCTGCCTCCCGAGTGCTGGGATTAAAGGCGTGCGCCACCACTGCCCTGCGAGCCAACTTCTTCTAAGGTCAAAATGTGAGGAGAACTCGGGAATCCAGGAAGACGGAGTCTGGGAAGAAAACTGAGCTTTAAAGGCCCTGAGGCCGACTTGCTGCTCTGCTTCACGGCTTGGAGAAGCAAAGGTAAAGCACACACACACACACACACACGCACACACGCACACACAAATGGTCTGAACTGGACGTCTTCATCTCCACCACCGTGACCTCCCACAGGTGTACGGTGCAGAGAAAACTCTGAGCTTCCCTGATGGAGGCCAGAGACTCCAGACTGCGGGATCATAGCTGGTTCCCGGGAGCCTTCGTGGCCGGCGACAGTGATATTTCTTAGCCTACGTCCTAAATTAAAGGCCCTGGAGCTTTAGGTGCTGGTGACTGTGCTCCGTAAGTTTTTCAGAGATATCACTAATCTCTTTCTTGAATTCTTCTAGAACGTTCTTCATGGAGGTGACCTCCCCTTTCATGGAGGTCAATTCTACATCCCTGCTCCGTACTTGCTGTGTGTATATCTTCTCCATCTGTTTTAAGTGGTTCTTGGCCTTGCTGAAATTATATTCTTTTTTTAAAAATATTTTATTTATTTTATATACTTGATGAGTACACTGTCGCTGTCTTCAGACACCAGAAGAGGGCATCAGATCCCATTACAGATGGTTCTGAGCCACCATGTGGTTGCTGGGAACTGAACTCAGGACTTCTGGAAGAGCGGTCAGTGCTCTTAACCGCTGAGCCATCTTTCCAGCCCGAAATTATATTCTTGATAGAGACGTTCCCGGTGTCCCTGGTATCTCCAGAAGGCCAATGCTCAGGAGCTAATGTCCAAAACAAACTCTGGTCAGAGCCCTGCCAGTACCATAGCTTTGGATTCCTCTGACGGACTGAGTTCTGTTCGGACAATATCTAGCTTTCCAGAAAGGACGCTGTTCCAAGCAGGGCAGATCGCTGGTGACCGGCTGACGTCACCACTGCCGTGCTGGTCACAGATGTGAGGGCAGGCAGTGACCCAAGCATGACCAGAGAGCTCAACCCAGCACTTCCGATCATTGCAAACAACATGTCTTCACGCAAAGACCTGATGAGTCTCCAAAAGAATCCTTTAATCCCAGCACTCAGGAGGCAGAGGAAGGCAGATCTCTGAGAGTTCCAGCCCAGCCAGGTGAACAGAGTGAGTTCAAGGACAACTGGGACTGTTACAAAGAGAACCCACGCCTCACTGAACAATGCAACTGTCACTTTTCATATAACCGTGATTTGCAGCATGAAGGTCCAGACGGGAAATGGGATTGGTATCAACCCGGTGCTCTCTCCTGAATGTTCAATATTTGTGCTTCTTGTATTTCATCCTTCGTTTCCGTTACCGAATGAATCCAGTTTAATCTAGGAATCCAGATTGAAATACCAGAGCATCTGCTTACCATCATCTGCATTTATAGTCCCGTCGGCCTTTAAACCTTCCTTCTGAGAGCAAACAAGCCCGCTTTATAGATGTTCTGGGCTTTTCACAGGGCCTCTGGGCCTTTGCTGGGCTGGACACAGCCGCTGGACTGAGTGCTACACTCCCAGCTCTTTCCTGGACACATTTCATCTTCAACCTGAACCAGACCACCCGAAGCGAGAGATAGAGCAGGAATCGCTTTCTTTACAGAAATCTTATTTCCCTCCATTTCTTTTTTGTTCTTTTCAAAAATATTTTTATGTATATGGGTGTTTTGCCTCCATGTGTGTCTGTGTGCAACAGGCATGGAGTACCCCAGGTGGCCAGAAGAGGGCGCACTATCCCCTCTGAGACTGGGGTTACAAGTGGGTGAGAGCTAGAAACTGAAGCCAGGTCCTCTGGAACAGCAGTAAGCATTCTTCACCTCTGAACGATCTCTCCAGCTCCATGATTTTACTCAGAAGTGACACCATGTTTATTCTTATGCTGTGACTCTTATCTCTGCAGCCACAGGGCCTCACAACAGGCCTGAGCCACCTAACTACCCTGCAGAGAAGGTGTGAATAGGAGAAGGAAGCCCTGAGTTCCTCAGGGTCACAGAGGCCAAGAGGAGAAGCTTCCCAATCTGTCCCCACAGTGCTCAGTCTACACAAACGTCTGATGTCCCCCAGCACCAATGCAGCATTGGAGACAGAACACACACATGGAACGTTCCAAATGCCCTGTGTAGGCTTCTATTGTCCCAAACCTACTTTAATAAGCTTACTTAAATGTGGTAACCTCTGTTCTAGCTCACCCCCCACCAGAGGTAGTAGAAAGGAAAGGTTAATAGGGCAAAGGAGGATGTGGACCTCTTATGAATAGTTCTTTGGGGCGAGTCTACTCTGCATTGTCAGGACATCAGCAGTTGAGTTCACAGGAATCAGCAATGGCAGTTCAATCCAGAAGAAATTTTGAGGCTCTACCAATGACCTGAGTCTGCAGAAGCAGGAAGAAGTTGCCAGAACACCACCAGAAGTTCTTTGGTTCGTTTCTCTCTACAAAGTCACGGCAAAGGATCAGCAAAGAAAGCAAGGCTAAGCAGTGCCTCAGCACCGTCAGTGACGACCAGCACCAGCAAAGCCCAACGAAGACCAGCAAGGAGTGGCAGGTGAACCAATGCCACACAATGTTGTCTCGGACTGTTGGGTCACATTTATACCCTTTCCAACCATCATTTGTTCTCTCAAGAGGGCATCTCTCAAGTTCTAGCAAACATCACATGGCCCCTTTCCAGGCAGCTTCCATAAAAGCACCACGAGTCAACTTCAGCAGAAACATCCTCCCATAAGACAGTTTCCAGAAAAACATCACACAACCGAACTGAGTCTTCAAAGAAACCAGAAATTTTCTCCTCAGGCCTGGCTCTCCTAGATTAGGTCCTGAGATCATGGGGCTGCATTGCCAAAGTGCTTCTTGCACCCCACCCATGTCTGTTTTTAACAGACAGTCTCTAATTCCATCTTTATCCAAAGCTTTTGTACGGGCCTTTGAAATAACAGAAAGCCCTTGTCTGCTGACTGGTTTTCAAACTGGGAATGTGGCTCAGTGACTAGAGTGCCCTCCTTGGACACCATGGACCCCAGGTTCAATTTCTCAACACCTCCAAAAACAGGGTGGTGGCAGCCAGGCCGGGATGGTGAGGTGACTCAGGTACAGGTTCTTGCCACCACGTCTGACCACCTGAGTTCAGTCTCCCAGAGCCCACATGGAAAGAGAGAATAGGACCCGAAGGTTGTCTTCTGGCTCCCTCTGCCCCCAACCCACACTCCACAGCAGCGGAGTGCCCTCATTCACACACCGTACATATGAAGCAGTAGTATAAATACATAACATGTGAAATAGTTTAAATTCCTGTGATTATCCTTGCATGGCTTGCCCTTCAATCCTCCTGGTGGCTTCTCATCACAATGTGGGTTTTGAGCACAGAAAAATTTGCACACTGGAAATTCTGGAGGCAAAGTGGACACAACTTATACATACGTGTCCTTATACATACGTGTCCTTATACATACGTGTTTCCACGTCCTTCAACATGAAACCATCGTGATTCCTTTCTTCATTTTTATTGCACTGATTTAATATTTATGTGTGGGGAGGTGCGTGGCCCGATGCCCGTGTCCCGTCATGTGACCTGTTCTTTATCTCTCTCACAGCCATGGTACATCTGTCCTTGCCCATGTCATGCTGGTGATTCCTCCTGCCTCTGATTCTCCACCCAGAGGCCCTCCTCAGCCAGGAAGTCCCCCCTTCACTCTCCTGAGGAGACATTGCCATCAGTCTAAGAAAGGGACAGCAGTGTTAGGAGGGGTGATTGATGCTAACTGCCAAGGGGAATTTAGATTGTCTCTCCACAGCAAGGGAGAGAAGGATCCCGACTGGAGTGCAGGAGATCCTGTAGGGCTTCTCTGAGCACTACCATGTCCTGTGATTAAAGCCCATGGGAAACTAAAACAGCCTGATCCAGGCAGGATGACAAAGGGCACAGAGCCCTCAGGGATGGTGGTGTGTTCACTCCTCAAAGAAAGGAGCTAAAATCTACTGAGGTGCTTTCTGAAAGAGAGGACATACAGAATGGGTAGTAGGGAAAGGAAGTTATAAATCTCAGTCAGGAAAGCTGGAGGTCTGTCCCAGGACACTGAAGAGGACAGACACAGGAAGCACAGGAGCAGTAACTAAGGACACGGCAGAAAACACTGTGAAATAAATGGGAATATATATTATGAGCTAGCTGGCAAACCAGAGAAAGCTATTTTACCAAGACATTAGCATATAAGTTTCAGAGTCCTTATTTCTCTAAATAAAGAGGCTGGGTGAAAACCATAGAGTTACAGTGGTGAATACCAGAGTGGCCACGTGACCATTGCAGAAATGAGGATTATAACTGAGCCGTGCATTTCTGTTGTATTTGGTTATGAATGTGTTTGTACAGATATTGTACTTTCTCTTCTGTTTCTTTATCATATACCGTAATATCAATTAAGAGAATTATTGATGTTTATCATATTTAAATTTGAGATACCAAGAGAATGTCCCTCAAGGGACATTGCCGATTTTTTTCTAAATTTATAATGCATTTACAATTGTACAAGTGATAGTTATGTCATGTTTTGATATTATTATGATCCGGTTATTGATTTCATTTGGAAGTTAATCATGACACAAGGAGACATGATTGTGTGTCAGGGTGTATATCATGAAATTAATAAGTGGTGTTTTTTCTTTAACCCAGCTTGCTCCCAAATAATTGACACAGAGAGACTATGGTTTATTCAATCAGGTTTGAAGCAGCCAGGGATGTTCCCTTCAGCCCCAATCCTGTGTTTTGTGGTTTTCACAGGTCCTTATGATCCTTGGACTGAAACACAACTTCTGAGTGAGATTACACCTCAGGCTCCTCACCTAATTGTAACTCAACACCACCTCTCCAGTCACGGTGACATAGACACACACACACATACACACACACACACACACACACACACACACACACACACGCACCCACACCACGTGTGATCCCAGCACTTGGCATGCTGAGGTGAGGCAGGAGGATCAAGAATTTAAGATTAGGACTGACGAGATGACTCAGAGGTTGAGAGCATTAACTGCTCTTCTATAGGTTCTGAGTTGAATTCTCAGAAATCACACTGTGGCTCACAGCCATCTACAATGAGATCTGGCGCCCTCTTCTGGCAGGCAGGCACATATGCAGGCAGAACACTGTACTTAATAAATAAATAAATCTTTAAAAAATGATAATTCACGGTCAACCTGAGCTACAAGACCTAAGAGCACAACAGCATGAATGAACGAACCCCATGCTTCATAGCCCAGGAGCATCAGGGGCCACTCTGTAGGCTGAGTTGTGTGGATTTCTCCCTTCCCTTGCTGAATCCCTAAGACCAGTGTGTGCATCTAGTGCAGGGGACCCTAGAGTCCTGCACTAGGGTCTGGAGGTGTTCCTACGTGCTGTAGTGACCCCAATACTGTTCAGGAATCTCTTGCTTTACAGAAATCTTATGGATATTTTGCCTCCATGTGTGTCTGTGAGCCACATGAATGGAGTGCACCAAGCGGCCAGAAGAGGGCGCCCTATGCCCTCTGTGACTGGGGTTACAAGTGGGTGAGAGCTGGGAACTAAAGCCAGGTCCTCTGGAACAGCAGTAAGCATTCTTCATCTCTGAACGATCTCTCCAGCTCCATTATTCTACTCAGAAGTGACACCATGTTTATTTTTATGCCTTGACTCTCTGTGATTCTTTCTCTGGAGCACAGGACCTCGGTCAGGCCTGAGCCACCTAATTACCCTGCAGAGAAGGTTGAATAGGAGACGGAAGCCCTGAGTTCCTCAGGGTCACAGAGGCCAAGGGGAGGATCTTTCCAATCTGTCCCCACAGTGCTCAGTCTACACAAACGTCTGATGACCTCCAGCACCAATGCAGCATTGGAGACAGAAACACACATGGAACGTTCCAGATGCCCTGTGTAGGCTTCTATTGTCCAAAACCTACTTAAATAAGCTTACTTAAATGTGTTAACCTCTGTTCTATCTCACCCCCCACCAGAGGTAGTAGAAAGGAAAGGTTAATAGGGCAAAGGAGGGCGTGGACCTCTTATGAATAGTTCTTTGGGGCGAGTCTACTCTGCATTGTCAGGACATCAGCAGTTGAGTTCACAAGAATCAGCAATGGCAGTTCAATCCAGAAGAAACTTTGAGGCTCTACCAATCAGCCTGAGTCTGCAGAAGCAGAAAGAAGCTGCCGGGACACCACCAGAGGTGCTTTGGTTCGTTTCTCTCTACAAAGTCATGGCAAACGATCAGCAAAGAAAGCAAGGCTAAGCAGTGCCTCAGCATCGTCAGTGACGACGAGAACCAGCAAAGCCCAACGAAGACCAGCAAGGAGTGACAGGATGAACCAATGCCACACAATGTCGTCTGCGGACTGTTGGGTCATATTTATACTCTTTCCAACCATCATGTGTTCTCTCAAGAGGGCATCTCTCCAGTTCTAGAAAACATCACATGCCCCTTTCCAGGCAGCTTCCAGAACAACACCACGAGTCTGCTTCAGCACAAACATCCTCCCATAAGACAGTTTCCCGAAACACATCACACAACCCAACTGAGTCTCCAAAGAAACCAGAAATTTCCTCCTCAAGCCTGGCTCTCCTAGATTAAGTCCTCAGTTCATGGGGCTGCATTGCCAAAGTGCTTCTTGCACCCCACCCATGTCTGTTTTTAACAGACAGTCTCTAATTCCATCTTTATCCCAAAGCTATTGTACGGGCCTTTGAAATAACAGAAAGCCCCTGTCTGCTGACTGGTTTTCAAACATTGGGAATGTGGCTCAGTGACTAGAGTACAACACTTGTACCAGGATCAATTTCTCAACACCTCCAAAAACAGGGTGGTGGCAGCCAGGCTGGGATGGTGAGGTGACTCAGATAGAGGTGCTTGCCACCAAGTCTGACCACCTGAGTTCAGTCTCCCAGAGCCCACATGGAAAGAGAGAACTGGCCCCAAAGGTTGTCTTCTGACTCCCTCTGCCCCCAACAGACACTCCACAGTAGGGGAGTGCCCTCATTCACACACCGTACATATGAAGCAATGGTATAAATACATAACATGTGAATTAGTTTAAATTCCTGTGATTATCCTTGCATGGCTTGCCCTTCAATCCTCCTGGCGGCTTCTCATCACAATGTGGGTTTTCAGCACAGAAAAATTTGCACACTGGAAAGACTGGAGGCAAAGTGGACACAACTTATACATACGTGTCCTTATACATACATGTCCTGTACATACATTGTCATTATACATACGTGTTCACATGCATACGCATTTCCATGTCCTTAAACATGAAACCATCGTGAAACTTTCTTCATTTTTATTGCACTGATTTAATACTTATGTGTGGGGAGGTGCGTGGCGTGATGCCCGAGTGAGGCTCAGAGGATAACTTACGGGAGTCAGGTCTCTCCATTCACCCCGTAGCTTCCGTGGATCAAACTCAGGGAGCCAATCTTGGGGGCAAGAACCTTCACACTCTGAGCCATCTCCACGGTCCCTTGGAGACCATTGGGTTTGAAGGTTTCCTTTGGAAAGTTGCTTCATTCCAGCACTTGGCACATACAAGAGTTGCCCACCATGACATTAGAAAAGGCATTTCCTGGCCAGATAGGTACCAGCATTGCCTTAGGTGACTCTGGAGAACCAAGCCTTCTTGCCCAGGTCCCACCTGTGGCAGTGTCAGCCAGCTGCCATGGGTGAGAGGCCAAATCTTTTAAATTCAGACTCCATTTTACAGAATGTAAACTCAGGCAAAATAACTGCCCGTTACCTAACATTAGTTTCCAAGTTACCTCCCAACGAAACCCAAGCCTAGCTCCAGATTCTAGGCTAACCCCCAAGAGGACCTGCATCTCCAGGTTACACCCCCAACAAA
>JAPYYD010004673.1:0-12880 GCA_028551405.1 Uromys caudimaculatus | reverse complement strand
GGGGGTGGGAGGTGGAATTCCCTCCTAGAGGCGGGTTGGGGAGGGGATGGGGGGTATCCAAAGAGGGGACTCAGAAAAGGGGAAACATTGGAAATGTATATAAAGTATCAAAAATAAAAAAAGGAGGAAAAAAATAAAAATAAAAAAATAAAATATAAAAAAAAAAGAAGAAGAAGAAGAAGAATTATTAATGCCATAGACAGAGAGACAACAGTATGGTGGAGACTAAAGACAGTGCAGGCCCCAAAACCAATGTCAGGATGGAGGGGACTCGGAAGAGAAGAAATTGGAGCCCATTGGAAAAAGTGGAGGAAGTTTTACAGCACATGACTGTCTCCAGGCTCTGATCACCAGGCAGGAGTCAGGGAGTCCGAAGCAGCATGTGTGGCCACCAGTACCCATTTGATGTAAGCCCTAGGATCTGGGGAGTTTGTTAGGTAAAGATTCAGGAGGAATGTCTAAATAGGGTGTCTGTGGGTATCTATGAGTTGGGAAGGGCAGCTGCTGTGCTACCGTGGCCTGAGCAGCAGCCGGATTCTAACACTGCATTCTTACATCTCAGTGTTTATATTTAGAAGGAAATAGAGGAACTATATTACAGGGTAATGATGGAGAGAGGGAGGCCCAGATGATAGGTGCTGACTCCATCTGACTTCTGAACTGGACGGAGATGAGTTTGAGGAGGATGGGCCCCCTCTTCTCCAGGGGTAGCCTGGTCTTAGCAGCTTGGGCAAAGGCTGACATCTGCACTTCTCACATCAGGAGAATGCTGAGTCCAAGTGGCCTGCTAAACATTATTGGTTCGTTTTAGAATTTTGAAAATAACTTTTGTGAGTAAAATTACATTAAAATAAAAAACTCAGAAAGACCGCTCTGAAACACCAAATGTACGTTCTTAAATTGAACATGAAGTTTAGGACCTTAGGAGTGATCATAGGTTTTATGATACAATGTAAGCTTTTAAAATATGTTAATTTACATGTTTTAATACAAAAAGATGTTGCATGTTTCATGACAGTGCTGGCCAGCAGATGCAGAACAAAAGACAAATTATTTATATGGTAGCAACCTCTTCAATAATGTAATTTATTTGAAACCTTGACACAAACATTTGGAGGGGAACTTAGTTGAAAGCTGCTAAATTTGAGAAAAAGCAGTGTACAGGTCAGTAGATAAAAGATTTGGGAGGGAGAATTTTCTAGTGAATTTCAGTCCCTTGAAAAAGCTAAACCCAATTTAAAGTTATGCTTCACCATTGAGGGGACAAAGCCTTGGTGTACCCCAGGCGGCTAGGTTAAAGCCCCTCCTCTCTTTATTTGAAAGGTGACTCAAGGGGACAGCAAAATGGCTCGTGGAGGTGTGCATATGGTGCTGACGGCATTTCGTCCTTGACATTTGTATCAGTTACTGCCCTGCTGTGAGAACACACTAAGACCAAAAACAAGTTAAAGCAGGGGTGGGGGTGCTTGTTTTAACTAAAGTTCAGGGTGGGAGGATAGAGCTCACAATGCTGAGGAGAGTTTGATGGTAAGGTGAGAGCAGGAGGCTGGGTCATCACCTCCTCCTGAGTGCTCAAGGATCTGAGAGGGGGAGGGGATGCGTGGTAGACTATAAACCTTCAAGGTCCACCTCTTGTTCTCTAACCTTCCCAAACAGCGTGTCATCAACTGGGGACTGAATATACATGAACCCATAAAGGATGTTTCTCTAACTGCTCTTCCAGAGGTCCTGAGTTCAATTCCCAGCAACCACATGGTGACTCACAGCCATCTGTAAGGGGATCTGATGCCCTCTTCTGGTGTGTCTGAAGAGAGTGACAGTGTACTCAAATCCATAAAATAAATAAATAACTTAAAAACAAAAAGAATGATTCTCATTTAAGCCACCACACCACTAATAATCCTTCTAATAAACTCCACACCACCAATAATCTGCCTCAGTGTCCCCTCAAGAGAGTCTTCAGACAGCTATGGAAAGCTGCTTGCAAGTAGTTTCTCAAGCATGTCATTTAAGGGGCGTGTGAATGTTGGTGCTGTAAAAATGGTCTGTGGCACATCAACGTGCCACCTGCCATGACTTTGCCTACTCATTTTCCTTATTTGCAGAAGAGGAAATAGTTCTGGAGAATTCAAGAAACTTTCTTAGCGACATTCCACTGTAGGAGATGGATTTCACACTCAGTACAGAGAGACCAGCAAGAGGGAAGACACTCTCACAGAGTAGACAGTGGGCAGGAAAACAGTCTCCATGGTGAGAATGGAGCTTGTGCAGAGGCCACTACAGAGGAAAACACTCTCACGGAATAAGGATGGACAGCGGACAGAGAGAGACCCTTGGGCTGGCCGACATGTTTAGACAGGCTTATCAATATTTCCTAAAGTTTCTGAAACAGACAACTTCCCTGGGAAGGTATTTTCCTATTCAGACGATTGACAGGTCTATTCTGATTAATTCTTTGTTCATCATCAGAAAGCCTCCTGCTGCTTAATGCACTGAGAATCTTTTAGCAGTAAAGATAATGTCTGCACCAAGGGCCAGAGATATGACTCAGATTCCATTCATCTGACCAAAAATTATGTAACAGAGTAGATTAAATAGAATTCAAGAAAAATAAGTGGATCTATAAGAAATAATGCATGTTGTACCAGAAGTAAACAGAATTCCTTTAAAGGTCCCCAGCAACGCCCTGGAGCTTCTACTTCCCTGCCTCTGTGATCTGCCGCTATCCGTTCCTGTAATGCCACACATTCTAAGGAGAATCAATTTTACCTTCTTCTTCTTTTCATACATTAATAGTATTCCAAATACTAAGAGATTAAATTGTGATATATTTCCTCTCCTGTAAATTAATATGTTGTCAGGTATATAGGAGTCGGGGTTCTAGGCTGCCTGTGAGGGGGGCTCCATCCTTGACTTCATGCTTGTTGATGTCTACCTAGCTACCTAGCACTGTTGTCTTCCATCTACGCACAGTTTATATGATCATTGACCATCACAGAGATCACTGTATGCTTAGGTCCATAAACTTTCTGTCTCCGTTTCTTTGTATGCCAAAGAACATAGAAAACAGAAATTGGTAATGAAAAATGGGTTTATTCACAGTTTGTCCAAAATAGGGGAAGAAGAAATTCTAATTTTCTCTCTTGATGCCTGTGGCCATCTTTCAATTTGTAGGGCGCCTATAGACAAGGCCTAGAGAGATGTATAATTAATGGGCCGTGTTAGTCAGTCTTTCCCTCAGAGCAAAGGGACCTGGGCCCCAGGTTGCTTCTATTGTTTCTGCTCTTGCTTGCCATATAGTTTTATAATTTAAGTCAGGGTGGAGGAAAATGAGGTCTTAAAGATACTCCATTCTTGAAAGTGAAGAGTCTCGAGGGGCTTTGTGGAATATAAGATCACCTCAGTCCAGATAGACGTACATAATATACATAATTGGGACATTTCTATTGGATGTTGGCTTGAACCCTTCTTGCATACCTATTAAATACACTTGGATTGGTAGTGTTAATTGTCAACTTTACAGAATCTAGAATCATTTAGGGGTAGACCTCTGAGCATGCCTACGGGGAATTATCTTGACTATTAATTGAAGTGAAAAAACCTACCCACTGTGAGTAGTACCATCCCCTAGGTGGGATCCTGAACTACATAGTTAAGAAAGGGAGCTGAGTGACATTTATTTGTTGATCCGTGCTTCTTGATGATGAATAGTGTGACCAGCCCCCTTAAGCTCCTGTGTCTGTGGCTTCCCAGTGATGGTGGACTGAAATCTGGAATGGTGAGCCAAAATGGACTCTTTCACACTTAAGTTACTTTTATCAGGGCATTTTAACCCAGCAAGATGAAAAGAAACTAAATTACACTCTCACAAGATACTGTCAAAAGCATAGATGAGCACGTCTGTCTTTTCATGTGTTTTCACAGAGTCAGGATTTATAAAGGACAAATTTGCAAGGTGCAAAGGTCTCATTGGTAGCAATTTTGCTTGATATTCCCATTTAATTGATAGACTTTGCCAAGGCAAATGCAAGTTATCTTATTCCAGTTTTAATTACTAATACTAACTGTCACTTCACATACTTCATTTCACAGAGTAAATCTCTCTCTTTCCCCATTGTCCCTCCCTGTGTCCAGGGGAGGATCACAGAATGACTATAAAGATGTAGAGACAAGGAATTCCAGAGGCCCAAGAAGCCAGAGCTGGGTAACTGATACAAATGACAAGGAGTCTATAAAGGTGACATGAAAAACTGCCTGGAGGTCTCTGGAAAAGTATAGCTGCTGGTTTAGAGGCAGAATGCAGAGTCAGAGTTGAGCTGTCGTGTTGAATCCAGCTGCAGAGGAGACAAGGAAAGATCAGGGCCAAATGAAAGAATGGTAGATGGACAGACAGGAGGTCTAGATGGGGCAACAGGATAGGCATACGTCTGTAATAGGGTCTGCTTAGGTCCAATATAACTCAAACACCAAGTCAATGCAGATGACAAAAATGTATTGCAATCAAGCCACTTCTGATTGATCACGGCCCAGAACAGATCGGGAGCTGAACTGCAACGCTGAAGGGAAGTTGTACAGTGTATTTAAAGGTTGGAACTATAAACCAAGGGAGAATGGGGCAGGCTGCAGCATTGTCCAATCATATTTTGACATAAGGGGTTGAGCAAGCGAGTTTCCACCAATCAGGACAGGAGCTGGTTCCTGGGCCTCGGAACATGAACTTAGTTTGACCCTGCCAGCAAGATAGACAAGTTGTCCTTGAGATAGCGGGACTCAGACAACTGTCTCCTTACAAGTTATCTCTGAGATGACTAGAGTCAGACAACTGTCACCTTACAACAGAAGCTGTTCAGGTATTGGGAAATCCCCAGTTCCCCTAGGGCTTAGGGCCTTGAACTTAGTTTTCTCCCTTTGATTAAATAAAGTCTGAGAATAAAGCATCAGTATGCATGAAATGAGTACGCTGTGTCAACAGCAGGGATTGAATTGAACTGAAGCCCCTGGAACAGTCAGCAGTCCTCTGCCCGTTGGTCCATTGACACAGGTCAGAAGAAGCTGATGCCATCTGAGAGTCAGATGTCCAACTCTCAGTGGCGTCCAAGTGGAGGAGTTCTACTGCTTACTAAGTCTGGTGTGTCCAGTAAGTTCTTTCATAATAGAGTGCCCTAAAAATGAGATATGCTTATAAACATAGTCTCCAGAAAAGCTAGGTAAATTCAGAAAGTAAACAACTCTAAGGCTTCAGGAAGTCCCTGAAGCTGACTAGATATAGTCTATCCCCTTCTCTCAAAACTCACTTAAGCAGTAAAGACATCTGAGAGACTCTCAGACTAGCCTAGCCACCTAAAAGCAGGACCCTCTGAGATGCCTAGAAGAGGCTCAGACTGCTTGAGCTTCTGAAAGAGGCTCAGACTGCTTGAGCTTCTGAAAGAGGCTCAGACCAACTGAGCTGCCTGGAAAAGAAACTTTCCATCCTTTTGAACTGCCTTAAAGTCATGCAGTGAGCTTCAGGGTTCCATCTTTTGTTAGCAGCCACCTATGCTGGAATAAGTTTATTTTTGGTGATGCAGCTGTTGCTGTTTATTTTCTGCTCCTGTAAGTAACCCCAGTAATGCTCATTGGCTCACCAAGTTGGACTTTGGTGGTGTCTTTACTTTGATCTGTTGTTGGTTCCCCAACTGGGATGAGTTGGCGTTTCTTCACATCTTCCCGGGAATAGTGTCACACAGCACAAACCTACTAGGATCTACTTAGTAACGGGTGGTGGCCAGGGAAGTTACATGGCATCTATAAAACCCAACTTCCAATACCAGTAGCACAAAACAAACAAAACAAAAACCAAACCGAAACACAACAATAACTGACAAATTAAATGTGTGCATTAAAGTGAGATTTGCAAGCACTGCTATGTCTACTTTCAAAGAGTTTAAAAAGACATAGCCCAGACATGTGGTTACGGGAAGATTGGATTCTTGCTTGAGTCACATAGCAGCCATTTGCACTGGAGCTTTCTCAAACTTATAATTGTGCTTATGATCGTGAGGCTCCTGCTTGTGCCTTTTGGTGTCCTGTGCCTAGAATCTTCTATGTCTAATTTAATCTCGTCCTCTAATCTTATGTGTCTGTTCAGCACTCACCAGTGCTCCAAAACTCACAGCAAATACTTCTCCAACACAATACTGACTTTGAATTCTTTCTCCCAAAGCTCATGGCTGACATGGGTCTAGGTGTTTGGGCTCTCTTAAACACCTTCTCCCTGTTTACCTAATGGGGAAGCATTATTAGGCATATCTTCCTACTTCTATATTTTGTGAGTTGCTTCAGGGTGTGGTTAGACTATTTTAAAATCATTGTTACTACCATGTTTGTGGCACATGAAATTGGAGTGGACATCAAATTTTTAGTGAATGAATAAATGAGTAAATAACTAACATGTATTGCATGTTTAGATGCTAGAGTGTGGCTGGCATATGGGAACTCTGCTTGGTTCTCAACTTCCTGGGAAATTTCCATTCCTCGTATGGAGAATTGGAGGTGAACAAATCTACTGACCCTGAGCAGCCCTGGCTCAGACTCAAAGGGAACCATCTGGAAGGCCGAGTTCAACAATAGGAAGTGGCTAATCACACATTTATCTCTTTCAAGTTATCTGGGTACTGAGATTGCTTCCAAATTTGTTACTAATTCCCTCTCTCTCTCTCTCTCTCTCTCTCTCTCTCTCTCTCTGTGTGTGTGTGTGTGTGTGTGTGTGTGTGTATGTGTGTGTGTATGTAGGGGTGGATGTGTGTTCGCATTATTTGCCCACTTTTAAAGCTTGTGGTAATGTTTTAATTCATATTAAATGAGGCAGAGCATTCTAGGATAGCATACATTTTCATCATTTAAGCAATTATTTAACAAATTCACAAAGCAAAGAATGATTACTGTCTGTCGCTTGAGGTTAACAGTTGGGAGTTTCTTGTTTAGATGAACTTTACAGATCTTGTCAAAATATAGGGAAGCTATTTGAAAATAAATCGTGAATATAGAACAAGTTTTGAGAAAAATGTGTGCTTTATGTAAAATATTTATGGCAAAAGGATAAAATTTCATAAAAAAATATTCTTGTATCATATTTTATGCTTAAAATAAAAAGAACCATCTTATTATTTGCATGTTTTGCTGTTTCCCCCTGGAAAATCCAAAGGAATCAACTGGAAACCCTTCATGGTAGCAGAGTATGTTTGTAAAGCGTCAGAGAAATACTTTGAAATCAATAATTTTCTCAGAAAGGAGTAGTAAGCTTAGAAATGGTAAGATTCCATTAGTAGTAATAAGAAATGTATATGCCTCCCAAGAACAATCCGAAAGAGCTTTGTGTGCCCCTCACGAGCTGCTGTGGACTGGGCTGATGTGGCCGTGAATACTAGTTAATCTGCAATCTGCCCTTTCTAGTCAGAAAGGCTTTTTTTTTTTCTTTCAAATTCTGATCCACATCTGGAGATGTCTATAAAGCAGAGAGAGAGAGAGAGAGCTAACCAGGGATGTCCAGTCTTTCACAATCTCAAAGCTTGCCCCCAGGGACACACCTCCTCCAACAAGATCTATCCTTCCCAAACAGTTTCACCAACTGGCAACTAAGTATTCAAGTACATGAGCCCATAGGGGTCACTGTTTTTTCAAATCTCATCAGATTATGACTTTGATGCCACCATTTTGGCTGCCACAATGATCACCTAGTTGCTCTGTTGGACGTGCTAACAACTTCTTCTAACTCCTAGCATCCCTGTAGCTCCCCTTATCTTTGGAAATCATTAATCTATTGTTTAGTTATATAATGTTATATCAAGAATGTTATATAAATGGAATCATGTAGCGTTTTGAGACTGGTGCTGTTCATTCAGCATAGTTCTCTGGAGGGTCTCCCTGGTTTTTACATGTTTAATAGTTTATTCCTTTGTGGAGGTAAGTAATACTATCAGAAATATACCACAGTTTAATCACCTGTCTCTTGAAGAACATCTGGATGATTTTCAGTTTAAGGATGTTTTAGTTTCATCTTTGTTGCTTTCACAAAACAACCCAATCAAAAAGTAACTTGCGGCTAAGGGTTTGTTTGGCTTACATTTCCAGGTCACAATCCAGCATTTGATGGCAGTCAGGACAGGAACTCAAGGCAGGACTCTTGAGGAAATGCTACTTGCTGGCTTGCTGTCTAGCCTGGTTTCTGGCACACACTTAGCTAGCTTTCTCACACAGTCCAAGACTTCCTGCCTAGGGATGATATAACACACACTGTCTGGATCCCTCCAGCACCAGTTAATAATCAAAACGGCCCCCAACAGGCATGCCACAGGCCAGTCTGATCTGGGAATTTCCTCACTTGAGGCCTTCCTCTTGGATGGCTGTAGACTGTGTCAAGCTGACAATTGATGCTAACAAGGATGGATGGGAGTGAAGGGCTGGAAAGACATAGGGTGGTGGGGGTGGGTGGCCATGAGCTGTGTTGTGGCTAAGGCTGCTATAAACATCTGTGCACAGAATTTTGTGTGAATATAGATATTTATGGGCTAAATGTCCAGTGGTGACTTGGTGTGGTAACAGTAGCTATGGACTTACTTTAAGAAGCAAATAAACAAACAAACAAACAAATAAAAATCCAACACACTGTTTTGCATTCCCACCAGAAACATATTTTTCGTTCTCTCCATGTAGGCTCAGCATGATAGAATCTACCTATCTTTCTAGCATTCAGAGGACTGACACAGGAAGATTATATGTTTGAGACCAGCCTGGGCTACATAGCAAGCTGGTCTTTAAAATACGGAGAAAAAAGCAAGAGAGGGGAGGGAGGATGGGGAGAAAGAGAGATTTGTGATCTGGCTTCTCTACCATCTTTGGCGTTTCCTGTTGAGTCAAGTCATTCTGATAAGAATGTCGTGGCATCTCATTTGCATTCGCCTGTCTCCAGTGAAATCAGACATGCCTGTTTGCCATGGATGCCTTCTTCCGAGAGCTGTTGCTGCCTGCTGTTTATCCATATTCTAATTAGTGTCTTTGACTTTAATTTTCAAAGGATGAGGATTCTTGTATTTTATACATACTAGGTCCGTACCAGCTATGGAAATTACAAATAGTGTTCCTCATTCTGTGGCACTTAGTTTTCATTCTCTCTGTTGTCTCCGGGCGTAATTGTTTTATTTTTATTTTTTATTCATCAATTTTGGGGAGATACGTAAAGTGATGGCTTTGTTGTACTTGCATGCGTTTATATCATTATATATAACCCGCCCCTGCTGTCCTCCCACGTCCTCCCTTCTGCCCTCTGGCGGCTCCTCCTCTCATCCGAAACATCCCCTGCTTTCCTGGCACAAATGATCCATTACCCTCTCAATTTCCATCCTTTAGACTCATTCCTTTCTCATAATTAACTTTGTGCTCCTCTCTCCCTCCCTCCCTCCCTCCCTCCCTCCCTCCCTCCCTCCCTCCCTCTCTCTCTCTCTCTCTCTCTCTCTCTCTCTCACACACACACACACACGCACACGCACACGCACACGCACACACACACCTGGATATATATTACATTTAAATCTAGCCTTCCTGGGTCTGACTTATTTCAATTCCCACAGTTGTCTCCAGTTCCATTCATTTTCCTGTGACTGTCATGATCTCAGTCTTCTTTATAACTAACCAGGAATCCATTAGACATATTTATCAAATTTTCTTTCTCTCTCTGATTATACATGGCTATGGGGAAGAGAGTAATGATCGGTATGGACCTGCAAATGTCTCTGTGGTTTGCTGCCATGGCATCCTCTGGGTACAACAGTCAGTAATGGCACAGCTGGGCCATGGCTCTATCTTTAGCTTTCTGAGAACCCTCCCTATTGATTACAGCGGTTTGAATGCCCACCAACGGAGTGTAAGAGTTCTTTTCCCCTTACACCCTTGCCAGCATTCGCTGTTGTCTTGATGATAGCTCTTCTGTGGGATCTCTGTGGGTTTAATTAGCATTTCCCTGGTTGCTAAGGATGTTGAACGATTTTTCAATTATTTATGGTCCATTTGTATTCTTCTTTCTATTCAACTAATTAGTCCTTTTGTTGATCGGATGGTATTTGGGGTATTTAATTGGGGGGGTTCCTTATGCATCCTAGATGTTAATTCCCTGGCCTCTGTACATGTCAGTGATCCTTCTCCTACTCTGCTGGCTCTCTGTTCCTGCTACTGATTTCGCCTTTGCCGTGACGACGCGTTGAAACTCTACGCATTTGTCAGCCCTGGGAGATTTTGCTGCGGCTGCTTCAGTCCTTCTTCTGAAGCCCTTGCTTATAATTGTCTCTTAAAGAGTTTTCTCCTGGCTGTTTCAGAGTCTCGTGTCTCACATGAATATGCCTGATCTGTTTTAAGTTGATTTTGTGTAAGGTGAGAGACGTGGGTCTAGTGTCGCTCTCAGATGTGGGACTCTATTTGTCTCCACACGTTTAGTGCGTGAGCAACACTGCCATCTGTGCGTCATGCTTTTGCCTTCTATGGCCTGCACCTTAGCCTTGCATTTATATTGACACATGTGACACATTTTATTCTTCAGGTGTGAGATGTATGACTGATTGATTAGTTCGCCTGGGTATACTCAGTTCCTCCACACTGTCCTATAAAGGTGGTGTTTCCCTCATTTAACTCATTTAGTACCTGTTGGGTGCATTAGTGTCCATTTCTCGGATACTGGATACTTTCTGTTCCATCAGATACACTGTGTCGGTCCCTATAACTGTGTGGCAATTCTTGAAACTGGCTGTGCTCATTCTGCTTTATCAAAACCATTGTAGCTAGTCTAGCTTCTTCATCTTTCCATAAAAAGTTTAGAATGTTATCCTCATGGGCCAAGAATCCCACTCTAATTTTCATAGACACCACACTATATCTGCATAGCACTTGGTAAAAATTTGACACTTTGGTTATGTTGCAATTTCACATGTATAAACATGAAGTTTGTTCAGATCTTTTTTTCAGCACTTATGGCATTTCACATGTAAGTTCTGTACCTCTTTTGTATGATTGACACCTATACGTTTTGCTTTTGAGCCTCAGTAAGTAATTATTAGTGGTTTTTTTTTTATTTCATCTGTGTGATCACTGCTAATCTATAAAAATGCAATGAAGTTTTGTTTGATTTCCTTGTATGCCACCTCTATTTAAGCCAAGTCTCAGTTCCAGAAGAGATTCTGATAGATACCTTAGAACCTCCTACAAAACAAATCAGGATATTTGCAAACAGAATGTCTTTTTTAGCTTGAAATGGTTTCCAATACCAAGTCAGCTTCACATTCCTGAAATAAGTCTTACTGGTTCATAGTACAAAATTTATCTTATATATTACAAATATTTTATTGAGATTTTTTGAGTCAGCATTTCTGAGATATAGTAGTGTATAGGGATTTTTACTCTTTATTTGTATTTTTATTGGGGTTTCTCCCCCTTTTGTTGTTTAGGGAGGTAGACGTGTTTAAAACTGTGAATTCAATTCCGCTAACAACAGAGCCGAATTACTTACCATTGTGTGCTTCATGGTGGTTTGTAGTTTTTGAGGAACTTATCTGCTTCTCCTGAGTTGCCAAACATATATAGATCCACTCTAAGTAGTATTATCCATGTCTACAGGTTCTGTTTTGTTCCTGAGAGCAATACTTTGTATCATATCTTCTTTGTTTTAGTTACTCAAAGCTTTGTCACTTTTATTTGATTTTATGATAGCCACTGAAGCATCTCAGCAGATGAGAATTAATCAGTTTCCATCACTGACAAAATAGCTGAGAAAATCAGCTTACAGTGCAGCAGCTCTATGTTGACTAGTGAGGCTTCCATTCATACTACTTGGCTCTTGTTCAAAGCCTGTGGTAATAACAGAGTATGTTGTGAATCCAAGCCTTGAGGTCCATGGAGGCAAAGACAGAGCAAAGACTGTTATGCACCCTCTAGGACACGCCTCCAGAAAACCTGCTTTCTCCAACCAGGCTCCTTCCCAGTACACCTCATCACGTGAAGCATTGCGGAATATCTCCCATCTAAAGCATAACAACCC
Source organism: Uromys caudimaculatus (assembly GCA_028551405.1). Classification (NCBI taxonomy): domain Eukaryota; kingdom Metazoa; phylum Chordata; class Mammalia; order Rodentia; family Muridae; genus Uromys; species Uromys caudimaculatus. The sequence goes on along the minus strand of JAPYYD010004673.1, from coordinate 822 downwards.
CAGTCTGACTTCTGCTGATGTGAGAAGGTTGAAACACAGGGCTGTGTCTGTCTTTTGTTTGTTTAAGTATTTGGTAGAAGGAGCAGAGTACTGTTATCTAAAACATCCTAGCCTGCTGGACCATCCTTTGGCTAGGGAGAACACTTCTCATTGTTTTGTTTGCGTGTTTGTAGAATAAGAGGGTGGAGTCTTCTGTCTGGGCATGAGCCTCCTTCACCTTTGACTTCATGCTGACCATGCCCCGACCACGCCCCCGACCACGCCCCTGATCATGCCTCCCTGCCGTTGAGCTCTGGACCATGTCCTATTATTATTTTGATATTATATTTATATTTCAAATGTTTCTCCCTTTCCAGGTCTTCCCTTTGGAACCCCCCTATCCCCTCGAACCTCCCCCTGCCTCTATGAGGGTATTCCCCCACTCTCGTCTTCCCTCCTTGGCATTCCCCTATACTGGGGCACTTAACACTCTCAGGCCCAAGGGCCTCACCTCCCCCTGATGGCTAACAAGGCCCTCCTCTGCCACATATGTGGCCAGCACCATGGGTCCCTCCATGTGTATTCTTTGGTTGGTGATCCAGTCTCCAGGAGCATGGGGGGGGGGGGTGACAGTCAGGCCATTGACACAGTTGCTCCCTCCATGGGGCTGCAAACTCCCTCAGCTCCTTCAGTCCCTTCTCCAACTCCTCCATCTGGACCTCACACTCAGCCCAACGGTTGCTGTGAAGTGAATCTTGGGTATTCCAAACTTTTGGGCTAATATCCACTTATCAGTGACTACATACCATGTTCATCCTTTGTGACTAAGTTACCTCGCTCAGG
>JAPYYD010004672.1:0-12880 GCA_028551405.1 Uromys caudimaculatus | reverse complement strand
CTGGGTGGGTCTGGGTGAGAGGTGTTGTTCCCCTTAACCCCACTCACGGCCTTTCCAGGCTCCTGGGAGGGCACCCCTCTCCCGTGCTCGTTGGCTACTGACTCCTGGCGGCCCAGGCAGAGGTTTCCACCCGCAAGTGAAATCCAGAACTTTTGGGGTTTTTCTGTCCCCGGGTTCTCAGGCCCTGGATCCCGGCAGATCCGGGCGGGTCTGGGTGAGAGGTGCTGCTCCCCTTAACCCCACTCACAGCCCTTCCAAGCTCCTGGGAGGTTACCTTTCTACGGCACTTGTTGGCTAAGGTCTCCTACTGGCCCAGGCAGAGGTCCCCAGGCACCAGACAAACTTTTAAGCTAGAAAAGACATGAACAAAGATATTTATTTCCCCATTGTCTGTGATGTTAAAAAATATTTAAGGAATAACCAAATGCTTAACAATTTTAGAATAGCTAAATACACTTTGCTATATATTTCAACCATTTCCTTTTCATTCCAGCCATTAGAGAAATCACTAGCTGGAAAATGTGGAAGGATCTGTAACTGCCTTTAATGGAAGCTTCCTGAGTGTCACATGCAAGACTTTATTTTTATCTAATTAGCTAGAAGTTAACTGTATGACAATGTCTAATCCTCAAATGATGCTGTGATAACTTAAAGTTTGCCATAGTGAAGAAAATGGTAAATAGTTGCGTTTGTTTCTTATGTATGTCAGGATTCTTGCAGCATTATATTTGGCATTGTGATATCTTACCAAATAAGAGACAGTAATAATTTATCAAATTTGATGCATACACTCAAGAAAAAAATTTAAAGGGTAGCATTGAAAGAAAATAAACATCTTCCATGTAGCCCGAGTTTGTTCAACTATATTCATAGCAGCTTTGTTTGTAATAGTCAGAAACTGGAAACAACCTAGCTGTCCCTCAACTGAAGAATGGATAAAGATAACGTTGTTCATTTACACAGTGGCATGCACTCAACTATTAAAAACAAGGACATTATGAAACTTGCAGGCAAATGGATGGAATTAGAAAATATTATCCTGAGTGATATAACCCAGACACAAAAGGACATTCACAGTATGTACTCATGTATATGTGGATATTATCCATAAAGTACAGGATAACCACTCTACAATCCACAGACACAAAGAAACCAAATAACAAGGAGGGCCCTAGGGAGGATGCTTGAATCTTTCTCTGACAGGGAAATAAAATAGATATTGGATGTGGAGGGAGGCAGGCAATGGTGTGGGAGAATGGATGGAAAGGGAAACAGGATAGGGGTATCAGGAGTAGGAAGATTAGGGGAAAGGTAACTGAAACAGTTGGTAAACAGGAGCCTGGAGGGCATCAGAGACTTGGAATGGAGGGACCCAAGGAGTATGTAGGGATGACTTTAGCTGAGACTCTTAGCAGTGGGGGTATATGAAACTTAAAGTAGCTACCTCCTGTCGCCAGACTCCCAGTGGAGGGATAAGGACAGCAACTGACCCCATAAAACTTTCAACCCCAAATTTATCCTGTCTACTAGTAATGCAGGCATGGAGAAGAGATCAGAGATTGAGGGAATGGCCACCCAATAGCACGCCCAACTTGAGAACTATCCCAAGGGCAAGAACTTATCCCATGACACTACTAATGATACTCTGGACAGGAATATGTTGTCTTCTGAGAGGCTCCGCCCAGGAACTGACTCAGACATATGCAGACACCCACAGCCAAACAATGGATGGAGCTTGAAAGAATAGAAGGGAGAATTGTGGGCACAGAAGAGGATAAGAACTCCATAGGAAGACCAATTAAGTCAATGAATCTGGTCCCTTAGGGCTCTCAGAAACTAAACCAACAACCAAAGAGCATACGGGGCCATGCACTCCACACATACATAGCAGATGTCCTACTTGGTCTTCACGTGGGTTGTGCAACAACTGGAGTGGGAGCTATCCCAAAAGCTGTTGCCTGTCCATAGGATATGTTTCCCTAACTGGGTTGCCTTTTCTGGCCTCAGAGAGAACAGATGTGCCTATAGTGACTTGATGTGCCTGGATGGGATTATACCCAGGGGGAGCTCCTCCTACTCAGAAGAGGAGCAGTATAAACGGAGGACTAGAAGAAGAAGGTGGGCAGACATTGGGATATAAACTGTATAAATAAATACATTAATAAAAATGATCTCATACCTTTAATACCAGCATACATAAAGCAAAGTCAGGGAGATCACTGGATATAAAAGTTCACCCTGGTCTACCTAGTGCATTCTTGTGCAGCCAAAGCTACATAATGATGTCCTGTCTCAGACAAAAAAAATTAATGTCTATTTTTTGTGTTCTGAAATCATCTTGAAATCTCTAACATAACATTTTCCTTTAAGTAACAGGCTCCACAAATGTATAACTCATCTTATGCATACTGCAGATTTAATCCGTTAGTTTAGACACTGTGGATGTGATTCAGGCCTTGAATTTGCTTTACTTCTTGACTTACATCATAGACATATCTTTAGAATAAAATAATGTGAGCCAAGGACCCAAAACACTGAAATTTGAAATAAAGTTACCCTGATGACAGCATAAATAAGTAAATCAATTGGTGCCCTGAGGGGAATCTTGTAAGGGAGCATAGAGCAAAGGCCCAATGCCAGTAGACTGAAAACAAGTACATGACATTGCTTAATAGACTTCTACCAAAACATCTTCTCTGAGAACGAAGCTGAAATTGCCTGTCTGAAAACAAGATAATTTCTCAAAATGTGGAGTTGAAACTCTCTTCGCTAAGAAATGAGTTTCCACAGTCTAGCAAAATAAACTTGGAGACATTGTTTTCTTGTCAGATTAATTAAACTTGCTTCCTTGTTTGCTCTCTTTTATTTACCATGATGCTTTTGCCACCCAGCTCTTTGCTTTGTGCTGCAGGATCACTGAGTAGAAAAGACTTTGTCCCATGCAGCTATAGTCTATAATTGCTTGCTTTCCTAATTTATGTGACTGAATGGACTTACTTCTCACTCCCTGTTTTCATCTACCTTTACTCACTAAATGTTTGCTTATACCTTTTCTTAGTAAACATATTACCTTTAGTGTAGTAGAATTTGTGTTTAATTTAAACTAATTCAGAATCTTGAAAATAAAGAATTTTACAGGTGACATTGCTATTGTTTAAGCCTTTATCAAAAGCAGTTGGGTTAAAGGTTTCCAATTTTGGTAGGACATCTGAAAGATTATTATGACTTTGGTAGAGGAAATTAGATTATTGAGGCTGTGACATGCAAGAGGATTTTGCTATCCATTTCTCTGCCCCCAAGATATTAGAAGCAGAGGTCTTCCTCTGCCAAATGCATAAGCCATGAATTGGCACTGTGCCACAGGCCCCAAAACAAAGGGCAATTGAACATAGACTAAAACCTTTGACACTACATTCCAAAATACACTTTTCTGTTTTCAGTTGAATTGACATATCTCAGGCTTTGTTATTGCCATTAAAATATTGCTATCCTAAACCTTCAGTTTCAGTAACCTGATAAACAATAATATTTTTTTCATTGTCCAGGTAGTTACATTAATTTTTTAAACCTTAAATTAGAAAATTTCTGTGCATTTACATGTGCTTCTAGAGGTATTAATGTTATAAATTCTAATTCAATCACAGACATATTTTGAAGTCCTTACCCTGTGGTTCAGCTTTTTGTACTTCTCAGAGCCTATTATAGTGGAGTTGCAGAGTCTCATGTAGTCATACTGTGCTGTCTTTTATTAGTTGTATATTTATGGTTATATGTAGGTATCTGGATTTGGGATGATTGTAATTCTAGCTGTTGATATCTGTTCTTGTCTTTTTGGAGGTAGGTGGGGTTTCCATCCTTTGGTTTCTTTAGCCTTCTCTGAATCTTATGAGTAAATTATGTCTGTTGTTTGCCTGTTAGTGCTTCTGAGTCCTTGCTAGGTATGAATACTAGGGATCTGGGGTAGACCTTGTTTCTAGGTATTGGAAGCTTTCAAGTAGGAATCGGAGGGATTAGGGAAGTTCTGCTAAGTTACACTGGGGGAAGAAAATCTGAATCTGCTATGAGGATCTGAATCCCTGTCCAGCATGGCTAGGAGAGTTCCAGGAAAAGTGTGTCTATAGTGATGGCATGTAAGGCAAAGGGCTGTGAAGGAGTGCTGTAGGGGAAGATATTCTATGAAGCTGGAGATAAGACAGGGGAGCTGAAATTAGAGGATGGAAAGGAGAATGAAAATTGCCTACATAGTTGCTTGGGTGTCTTGTCCAACAGATTTCCAGGGAGAGACTTCATAGGGTTTAGTGGGTGAGACAAAGGCATGGACTGAGGAGAAAAACCTACAGAAAACCTGTTTTGTCCTTTCAGAATTGGGACAGAGAGGAAGGATGATTCACAACAGGTTATTTGTCACCAAAGTAGAGATAAGACTGGGGAATTGAAATTGGAGTATAGGAAGGAATGAAAATTGTCTACCTGATTCCCTTGTTGTCCTGAACTGCAGATTTCTAAAGAGCGACTGCTTTGGGAGATGCAAGATCTCATGTTTTAAATTTTTATTTTTAATTATAAAATATATATAAAATAATTTATACTATTTAATCATTTTAAGTGTATAGTTCTGTGACATGAAGTGCATGTGCATTATGAATCATGCTGTAATGAACAAGGAATATGTTGTTGGCATACTGATATCATCGTTTAGTCAGAGGCCCCGGGCACATATGCTGCAGAGGACTCCTTGGTCAGGCCTCCTTGGGAGAAGATGCACCTAATCCTTGAGAGACTTGAGGCCACAGGGAAATGTGATGATGCCTGGGGTGGGGGATCACCCTCTTGGAGGCAAGGTCAGGGAAGGAATGGGATGAGGAACTGTGGGATAGATTTGATCTATCACGTATATTTCTGCCCTTCAGAAATACATGTCATTATTTGATCAATGCTCATTCTCTTTTGATTCATTATTTATCACTGAGAAGGGAATAACATTAATTTATTAATTGTGTTAATCTATTCCAAGACACCATTTTTATCCCAACACAGCAATGGTGTTGCTACAAGTGTATTTTTAAACATTATTTTCTATATATCATTCTTCAAACTTTTCCTATAAGTTTGGATTATATTATATTCTTTTTTAAAATCTTTCAATAGTTCCTCATCATATTTAAAATATAATTCAATGTCTAGAGAGATGGTTCAGTGGTAAAAATCACTAGCTACTAAAGCCTGACAATCCATGTTCCCTCCATATATCATGTAAGAAGCCAAATTAGATGGTTTTCATCTAATTCTAAAGGTAATATGGGTGGCAAAGACAGGAGAATCACTAGGAAGCTCCTAGCACCATGTAGCCTGGATTAAGGAGCACAGTTAGAGAAGCAAGTGAATCTTTGCCTACACAGGGCGGAAGTCAAAAGTTGTCTTTTGACTTGCCTTGTGGCACATGCACACACACACACAAACACACACACACACACCATATATTTTGAAAGTTTTAAAATATAATTTAAATTCCTACAAAGTCCTGTGCTTCTCTCTCTCCATCTTCGCAATATAATCAAGTCTCTTTCTATTGCTCAGACCTGCCAAGCCAAGCTGTTTTCTATCTTGGAGCTCTGCTTTCCACCAGAAAAATCATTTCCTAGAATTCCATTTTAACATGCCAGTTGTTTATTGGCAAATGTGGCTTTCTTTTGAGACAAGTTGTTTTTTATCATATATACTGAATTCCCAGAATCTCAAACAGTAGATAGCATGCTGTGTCTACTGAAAACATGAAGATCAGTGTATTTTTAAATGGGAAATGAATGGATGAATGATTGATATTTTAGTCATTTACTTTTATTAGTAATGTGACATTACTAATGTTTTCAAGGCAGAAGAGATTCCTAAGAATAATTATTTTTTTCAATATACACATGTCTGAAGAATATAGAAATACCATCAAAACATTTTAAAGCTCTTCTGAAATTTTTACTTTTATAAATAATATGAGTCAAATCATTACATATTTTCACCATTCATAACTCCTCGAAAATTTGTGTGCTAAAATAGTGTGCTGTTGCTTTTTAAATTTGTAATTATTTGATTTTGAACAAAGATACTTTATAATTTCTGTTTTATATACTTTTAATATATTTTTGTAAGTTTTTAAAATGTATTCTTAGCCCATTTTAAATTCCAGAATCTATAGTCAGACAACATGGGTTTCAAATTCCAGCACTATCACTTATGATATGAGGTTCCTGGCAAGCTATTTTATTTTCTTCTTTATTCATATGCTAAGTAATAGTGATAATAATATTTATTTCATAAAGTTATTACTCAAATAAAATAAGCTAATCAAACAATCAAGCTAATCAATCTATCTTGGAGCTCTGCTTTACACCAGAAAAATCATTTCCTAGAATTCCATTTTAACATGCCAGTTGATAATTGGCAAATAGAATTAAAATAGAATGCTACTGGTATATAGTAATTATAGAATATTAGTCATTTTCAAATATATATAAATATATATATAATATATGTGTATATGTATAGTAAATAGACAAACAAACCTTTATCATATTTATTGCTTATAATTTCCCAGCCAGTGAGTCCATTTACTATTTAATTGTCTTATATACTTCTCATATACTTACATACATATTATTAATACTTCTGGAAATTCTACTACATACATGTCAACCCTGATTACCTACTGAATGTCCATTGGTATCAAAGAAAAAATAATATATATATAGCAAACATTTGTCTTCACATTTTTAATATGACTATATTGTTGTTTACACAAGTATTAGTGAGTTTCTGAACTTTAAAATATAAAAGTAGGTTATTTAGGTCATTTTACTGAATAAATCAAAATGACTATACAACTAGAAACTAACAAAGGATAAGACAAAAGCAGACGTTGGAAGATTTACTCCTTTGAGGTCAAACCCCTGAGATGTCAAAATTTGGTTTAATTTTGTGAAGATTAGAACTGGGTAGGTACTGCATGAAATGGTAAGTAAAGCTTTATTTGCAGATAATTGACTTGAATTATTTTATTCAACAAATTTATCTGTAAAATGCATAAGTGCTCTTAGGATAAAATCTGAGTTTTAATCTTGAAGTAAATTCAACCTGTGGAAATTTGAGGTTCATGGTGTGAGTGTTGAATGACACAGAATATTCTTCTTTGCCATTAGTGAAGACTTGCATGCTATAAAGTTTACCTGTGATACACACAATGCGCGCGTGCGCGCACGCACACACACACACACACACACACACACATATTTCAGAAGGTTTGTGGTGATAACATCACTTCAGAAATGCAAATGAACAGATTCCAACTACTTACCAATGAAAAACTACTTCTTTATTCCTAAGGGTAAATGGAAAAAATAATATTAGATATTTCAGTTAATCTAGTGACATTAAAGAAAACAATAGTAAATACAACTATTGGCACAAGGAAATATGGAGACCTAGAACCATAAAAATAGAATATCATAAGCAATACTATAAAAGTTTTGAGATACTACACATATAATTTTAGAATACGGTGCTATGAAAGAAAATAAGAGAAATTTATTATGGAGTATAAAAACATCAAGAAGAGAGCAGGGGAAATCAAGAAAGAATTCTAGAATAAAAACAAAACATTCAAATCTATAGATACTATTTGGATAAGTATTGCAAATACTTAGTAAAATTCCTAATATCTAATATATTTGTAATCGAATTAATAAGAAATATAAGCTTGATTATTTTTCAGATTGATAGTCTTTTTCTGTTGCTCAGACAGGCCACAAATTCTTGGATTCAATAACCTTGTTATGACAATCTCTTTAGCTACCTATGTTCTGAGATTGCAATTATAAGAACACTATACTTGTGTCAATGAAATTCTAAAGAAATGGATGAAAGAAATGAACCAGACCTGAGGAAAGGCATGAACCTTGATTTTGAAAAGACAGATATGTGTCATGCAGGATTCTTGAAAAACTTTTCCCAAATAAAACACCTTATTGTGAAATTGCACCAAATAATATGAAAAAGAAAGCTTACAATTTTTCCCTAAAAAAGATTTCACTACCAAATAGGAGCATATGGTTTCTGTATGAACAAAGATGGATTCCAACAGATATTACAAATGCCTTCAACAATTTTAGTGAAACTATATTGAACCATAAATCAGCCATGAGAAATGAATGAGACTATGTTCAAACATTCAGCTACTCATAAAGTTTACTATCCACATAACATTTATGAAAGAATTGAGAATGTACCTTTACAACAACACAAATAATCTAAGAAAAAAGGGAATATTAGAAATACCAATTGTAATATAAAGCAGTAAAAATAAAATTTACAATCACATCAAAAGCTGAAATCATTTGGACTAAAGAAAATAAAATATATGGATAGACTCTATACTAAAAAGCATCAAACAACACAGAGACAAATTAAAGAAGATGAAAAGATGCATCATACTCACTTATTGTAAGATTCAATTTGGTAACCTCTCATTTTCTACAAATCAATCATTAGAGGCAATGAATGTCATGTATAATGTCAGAAATAATTACAAACATCAACAGAATGGTTTTAAAGTACATATGGAATTGCAAAGTAGAGAGAATCTGTAAAACTCCTTTTGTGAAATATATATTTTTCCAATTGGTACACAGCAGGTTTATGTAATCAGAGGCTCCGATGTGACAGTTCACATATATAATTTTAATGAGAATATCTTAGCAATTGAAATAGTCTTCACCTGAAGTTATATCAGTTATTTTCTTTTAAATTTTTTATTGAGAGTAGATTCTTCTCTTATACAATACACCCTTACCACAGTTTCTCTTCCCTCTACTCTTCCCAGCTACCCCAACCTCCTCCTCTGCCACAATCCACACCCTTCTATTTCTACTTCGGAAAACAGCAGGCATCAAAGAGATAACAACCAAATACAACAAGACAGGATATAGTAAGACAAGGTGAAAACCCTCATATCAAGTCTGGACAAAGCAACCAAATAGGATAAAAATTCTTAAGAACAGGCAAAAAGTAAGAGATAAATCTGCTCTCACTGTAAGGAGTTTCACAAGAACACCAAGCTAACAACCATAGAGTAAACATAGAGGACCTAGTGCAGGCTGATGCACCCATTGTTTACCCCCCAGAGGTGAAAGTTGAGTTCCATCTCCTGAAGACTATATGTACTTCACAAACAGGTACCAGAGATCCCTGATCAGGGATTGACTTGAATACCTCCTCCCTGAGGACTACTTTCATGGTACATTAAGGTTCCATGCAAGTTTCCAAAAGGGGGAGGCAACCAGAGACCTACCTTAAATTCTATTCACTTAAAGGTTATACCATTCCCACTGACTGTTTTTAATATCTGCCTGTACTTCTCTTTAGAATGAGAATATATCCTTTTTCATTTTCACTCTTCTCTTTTACCAGGTTCTACACAAGCAGCTTCTCATTTGCTATCATTCTTGGGACTCAGGTTTATCTGATACTTTGCAGTCCACTATTATTCTTAATTATTTTCTACATTCTCACAGTTATTTATAATCAGAGTCAGAATTCATTAAGTTTATATATTTAATTGATATTATAATATAATTCTTGCCAACCAACTATATTTCCAAGTGTGACTATTATGTAGTAGTCAAGCAATGTGTCATCAGTGGTTCAAAGTTTTTTCTGATACAAATAAAAAACTTTGCTTTTATTCATTAATGCATCATACACAAAGTATACTCTATCATTTTTATGAACTCAGCTAAATTCACAATAGAAGCATATTCAGGATTAAGTGTATATATGTGCAGAATTTTCATTAATGCAGCAGATCATTGTTAACTTTCCTCAATCCCTTGTTTTAACAAAAATTTTAATATTTAATTATAGTGCTTCAGTTAGCTGTTACTGCTTTTAGTATTGATTCAATAAAAAAAAATTGTAACTTTTGATATAGAAGTCCACTTGAGTAATCAAGTGGGTAGTTAAGCAGTAAAAGAGAAGTTGCCGATTATTGTATTTATTTATTTATTTATTTATTTATTTATTTATTTATTTTTCTGGATATTTGTTTACATTTCAAATGTTTTCCCCTTTCCAGGTCTCCCCTTCAGAACCCCCCTATCCTATCAGCCCTCCCTCTGCCTATATGAGGGTGCTCTTCCACCCACCCGCCAACTGCCATTTTCCTTACCTTGCATTCCCCTACACTGGGGCATCTAACACCATCAGGCCCAAGGCCCTTCTCTGCCACAAATGTGGCCAGCACCCTGGGTCCCTCCATGTGTATTTTTTGGTTGGTAGTCCAGTCTCCAGGATCTCTGGGGATTCTAGCAAGTTGACACTGTTATTCCTTCCATGGAGCTGCAAGCTGAAGATATTTACTGGCCCTTTATGTTTGGAATCTTCACTCTCATCTACTACTATTATCCTTTGGATTGGTCTTCTCATTGTGTCCTGGATTTCCTTGATGTTTTGGGTTAGGAGCTTTTTTAATTTTGCATTTTCTTTGACTGTTGTGTCAATGTTTTCTATGGTATGTTCTGCACCTGAGATTCTCTATCTCTTCTATTCTGTTGATAATATTTGCATCTATGAGTCCTGATCTCTTTCCTGGGTTTTCTAGAGATGACCTCAAGCCAATTTGTTCTCAAAAGTAAAAAAAAAAAAGTGATAGATCTAGTATTAGAATTTAGACTATGAAGCTGAAGAAGCCACGATTGCTCATTAGAATATTTTCTGATTCATAGCACTTCACGTGTTTTGTTCCTTTATATTGTTTAAAATAATCTCTTAAACATGTAATGAAGTACTTGTTTTCCTCAGCACAACTGGGACAATACTGACCCACACTTCCCTTTAAAGAACATTATTCTTGGCCTGTTTTTGCTCACCATTAAATGTGAGAAATAAACTGTTGAGCAAATACAGTGTTTTTTAACTAAAACTTATGTGGTTTTGGAGGTTGAGAGGCAAAGGTAAGAGTTATACTGGGAGTGAAGTTAATAGAATAAGTGATCATTGAAAATAAACTTTACCTTAGTTAATAACATTTGATTGAAGTCTTTGTTATTTCTTCTTTATTAAAATCCTAAAGATATTATTTGTGTGAGTAAGAAGAGACCATCACAGACATCAACAAAATGTCATTTTCAGGCATAATAAAGTCATTTTGGGGGTAGAAGTGCTATTTTTAACAATCAACTGCCATCAGTAACTGCAGAGTTTAATTGAAAACATCTCAAGTTGTCTTTTTGAAAGTTGCAGATGACTGAGTTTAATAGACCATCCATGTATAGTGTTTTCTCCCCTTTTTTGTATACAGAAAGGTGTCAAATGGTGTGTCCTAAGTGGATGCCACAAATTCTATTCCTCATTATAGAAACAATTTATACTTATTATATTCTTGGGGTGTCTTTTTCAGGTTTATGAAAGGAGAATAAGTTGCATTTCTGTTTTCAGAGAAAAGCAGAGTAAATTTATATCTTTGTTTTACATTTTTACTGTTTTATAATTCCATAATCCGTAAACATTTATATGATGTTTTTAGTAACTCTAAATCTCATTTTCTCTCCTATGAGTCTTCCTGTATTTCCCAACCTTTTTCCTTCTAACTTCCTGTGGCCTGAGAAACAAAACAACAAACAAACAAATCAAAAACAGCCAGAGCCTGACAAATACGATGTGGATGCTCGCAGCCAACCATTGAACTGAGCACTAGATCCCCAATGGAGGAGTTAGAAAGGACTGAAAGAGCTGAAGGGGTTTGCAAGCCATAGAAAGAACAACAATGTCAACCAACCAGACCCCCTAGAGCTCCCAGGGACTAAACCACCAACCAAAATGTACACACGGAGGGAGCCATGACTCAAACTGCTTATGTAGCAGAGGATGGCCTTATCTGACATCAGTGGGAGGACTAGCGCTTGGTCCTGTGGGGTTCTGATGTCCCAGTGTAGGGGAATGCTAGGGCCACAGGTGGGAATGGGTGGGTGGGTAGAGGAGCACCCTCATAGAAGCAGGGGAATAGGGGATAGGATAGGGGAGTTGTGGAGGGGAAACTGGAAACCAGGAAAGGGAATAACATGGATAACATTTGAAATGTAAATAAGCAAAATATCCAATAATAAAAAAACAGTAAAAAAATTTTTAAAAATAAAGGATCAGGCTGAACTTAGTGATACCTGTTTTTACATTAGTATAGGACCATCTACCAGAATAAAGCTGCCTGCAAAGCAGACTTTCCTTATTAGCATTCAGATATCAATTGCAAATACTTCTCAACTTTGGATGAGAATCTGTGAACTCCTCTACCATACACAATAAGAGATTGGTTGTCTTGACTTTTGCTGGTCTTATGAGTTCAGGAAAACAGCAGCTCTGTCATGCCCAGCAAATACTTTTTGTCTGTGTACTTTCCTATATATTACTTCTGATTCTTAAAGTCTTTCTGTTCCTTCTTCCACTCTGATCCCTAAGTATTAGTGGACCAGAGAGTGATATAAAATGTCCTGTTCACAGCTGAGCACACCACAGTCTTTCATTCTCTGCATGTTGAGTTTTACATTTCTATATTAATCACCATCTCCTGCAAAAGAAACTCTTCTTATGAGGGTTGATAAATGTAGTAATCTATGTGTATAAAAGGTAGTTCATCAGACAGCAACTTCCGGCGGCGACCGGGAACCTCAGTATGGGCCACAGGGCTCCATAACAAATTAGCGCCAGGACAAAGATCCCTCTCAGGAGCTAGGAAAAGCCGGGAGAGGGCCAAAGACATGCCCCACAGCTCACCAGGAACTGCCCCGAACCCGCGAGACACAGGGACCGAGATCAGACCCAGTGCCACAGCTCTCCAAAC
>JAPYYD010004671.1:0-12880 GCA_028551405.1 Uromys caudimaculatus | reverse complement strand
TCTCTCTCTCTCTCTCTCTCTCTCTCTCTCTCTCTCTCTCTCTCCCCTTCCCTGAAAAGCCTCTGAGTTTTAATTAACTCATTCCCCATAGTTATAAAAGAATACCTCAGGATGGATAATACATAAAGAAAAAGGATTTGTTCGGATCACAACCTTCGAAACTAAAATCCCAAGCAGCAGCGTTGGTGAGGACCCTTCTCTGCATCACATCATGGCTGTATCATGGCAGCTGTTCATGCTTGAGAAAGGTACCACATGGCTGGAGGAAGGCCAGGAAGATGCAGGGGAGGGGTCAGTCTTACCCTTTTATAGCAATCCTCTCTCAAGTAGTAACCAGGGTTAGAATGACCAGGTCACTTCATTTTGAGGACAAAACCGCAACCAGTAGCCTAAAGATTCCCTGGGACTCGTGTCTCTTAAAGGCATGCTAACAGCTGGGCAGTGGTGGCGCACACCTTTAATCCCAGCACTTGGGAGGCAGAGACAGGCAGATTTCTGAGTTCGAGGCCAGCCTGGTCTACAGAGTGAGTTCCAGGACAGCCAGGACTACACAGAGAAACCCTGTCTCGAAAAACCAAAAAAAAAAAAAAAAAAAAAAAAAAAAAGGCATGCTAACGATTAAGCACCACCATACTGGAGACCAAACTATAAACATACAAGCCGTGTTAATTTAAAAAGTCCATACATCTAAACCACAGTGGCTCTGCTGAAACCCGCGGCCATCTCTATTTCCTATGGCCCCCGCTCTTAGCATCTTCGTGCCCTCAACTAATACCAGAGCCTACTGGACAGCTCATGGCTAGAGGATGGAAAGGAATCATTTTCCAGAGTAAAGCAGGGGTGCTATTAAAGATTTCAAGGACATAAATACTAAATGCGAAAAGCCATAGGAGGGAACTATGTACAGAATGTGCTTCCTCCATCAATCTCATTTATTATTATAAGTGGTTCTGAGTATTATTCCTACCTCGCCATTCAACTCTCTGTAGCCTGTCAAGACAGACAACACTCCTAGACATTTAGCTAGGAGAATAAAACGCAGACCACTTCTACTTAGATGTTCATAACAGATTAATAGACAGCAGCCAAAAGCTCTATGCCAATCACTTCCTTTTGATAAATGGCTGGAGGAAAGATTTGGGGTATAGACACACAAGGAAAAACTTCTTAGCAAGATAAAAGGAAGGATTTTGATGCATGCAACCACGTGAGTGACATCAAAATAGTGACCCAGAAAGAAATGAGACAATGAGGTGCACATATTGGATGTCTATTTGCATAAACCACTAGGAAATGCAAATGACTCTGTAATGACAGAAAGCACACCAGGGTCAGTGGTTGCTTGGGAAATGTTGTGGTAGGGTTTGAGGGGGGAAGGGCAAAGCTGACAGAGATACGTGATGGGGGGGGGGAGGGCAAAGCTGACAGAGATACGTGAGAAAATGTTTAGCATTTTCTTCTGGAGAGGAAAATGCTATATCTTGCAGGTCCCTTTGGCAATTATTCAAGGCTGCCCCTGGAGCATCGAACAGCTGGAGACTCCAAGCGATGCAGATAAACGGGTGTAGCTGTGATCTAGCAGCTATTCACAAAAGAGGCGTGGCAAAGCTGGCTCTAATGGCAATGATTTACCAAGCACTGATTTTGATGACAGTGATTTTACTACTATACATATATCAACACTTACCAAATTGTATTCACTACATATCATTTCTTTCATGTCAATAGCAACTCAATAAAGGCCTCATACACAAAGCAGAAAAGCTTAAATATTCACCATCCACTGCATGAGGACTTATTCGCCATAACACACACTTTCGTCTGCTTCCTGCCTCTGTATCACCTCTCCTTCATACTCGCCATCACCTCCTGGTTTGATTTTACCCTTCCTGACAAATATATTCATTGTAGCATTTTTACTCTACCCCTTGACCAGAGTTCTTGTTCTTCTAGAATTCTCTCTTCTGTTCCTATCACCATCTTCTTACTTGAGCTTTGAGAGGAAATGCGGGCTTCTGAAATGCTTCCCACCTTACACGCTCCTTACCTGTTCTGGTCATGATCATTTCCATGCTCCAGAGTGGCCGACTCATGAATCTGCCTATGATGTGTACCTATGTGCATGTAGAGAAACACAGGACCATGCACCCTATTGTTGTTAATAATTTTATATACATATACAATGTATAATGTATATGTATACATAACAGGAATATATTTTCATATACATGCATATAACCATATGTGGATATATTTTAAATTATTTTATTAAATTATATATATTTTATATATTATATAAAATATATTAAATTATACATATATATAGTTCTTGTATATGTTTAGAATCATTATCCATCTGATAATTCCCCATGCCAATTGCACCAGTCACAATGGCTGCCACATTCCAAACAAGGAAACAAGCTAAGCATGGCAGTGCACACTTATGTTCCCAGAACTTGGGACTTAGAGTTAGGAGAATCAGGAGTTCAAGACCAGCTTTGCTGTATAACAGGCTCAAGGCTAGTTTGGGATACATGAGATCCTGTCTCAAAATGCCATGTTTTCTATTGTAGTAACTATTTAATGGAAAAGAAAACTCATAATTAGGGAAATTACTATTTATCCATGGGCACTCAACTATCAACATCAACTATTACTTTAAAAAAGTCCTGGGTCTACTCTCAGGGTCTTCCATTAACCATTGATGTTTTCTTAAGCGAATGCCACTTGCCTTTCAGGTGATGTCTCCAATAAGTAATTTCTCTGCTGTTTTTCGGTTTCCTAGATATACCAAAATGAAGACTGCCACCAACATCTACATTTTCAACCTCGCTCTGGCAGATGCCCTAGCCACCAGTACACTGCCCTTTCAGAGTGTCAACTACCTGATGGGAACGTGGCCCTTTGGAACCATCCTCTGCAAGATCGTGATCTCGATAGATTACTATAACATGTTTACCAGCATATTTACCCTCTGCACCATGAGCGTGGACCGATACATTGCTGTCTGCCACCCAGTCAAGGCCCTGGATTTCCGTACCCCCCGAAATGCCAAAATTGTCAATGTCTGCAACTGGATCCTCTCTTCTGCCATTGGTCTGCCTGTAATGTTCATGGCAACCACAAAATACAGGCAGGGTAAGGGTTAACATGGGCCTGAGCCAGGGATGAGGGTACTTACAGTCTGAAGTGTTGATGATGTCTGAACCAAGTAGAATTCATGGTCCAGTATCTTTGTCAAACTGTACTTTGAATTAAGAAAATGTCTTTTAAGTATTTTGAAATGAAAACATTTCTCTATAATTACAAGCCTTCTAGGTATTTTAATAAGAACAAAATCTACTTATTCCTGATTTCTTTGTACTTACTTCAGCAAAATGTTGAATAGATGGGAACACAGCTTTCGCAAAAGTAATTAAAGCTTAAGCCCAGCAAAGGTTTTAGTGAGGTTTGTTCATAATTTCTAAGCAGTTACCTATCTGACAAATCCACATTTCCTGACTTAACAGCAGCTGCCATCCAAAAGTAGAGGGGAAGAATCCATTAACAGGAAAATCCTAGAAACCTTGGACAATGGTTGTATCTTTTACTCGGAATAAATCCCACAGAGTGTCTGACTCATTGAGAAATGTACATAACTTCTCACTTCCTAAGATCTTAATGTGGTGATCCAAGTGGGCAGAAAAATAGAAAACGTGGGAAGGAAAAAAGAAAGTAACTTCTCTGTACATCAATGGATGAGTCTCTCCCTCAATTTCTTTAATTCCTTTCTTACCCGTCTGTAAGCAACAACCTTCACTCAGGTCGGGTCAAAGCTATTAGTAGGCAAAGGAGCAATTTCAGTACCTGATGCTATAACTAAATGTTGCCGCTAATTTTTCTCGAAAATTCTTTCCTTCCAGGGTCCATAGATTGCACCCTCGCGTTCTCCCACCCCACCTGGTACTGGGAGAACCTGCTCAAAATCTGTGTCTTCATCTTCGCCTTCATCATGCCGGTCCTCATCATCACTGTGTGTTACGGACTGATGATCTTACGACTCAAGAGTGTCCGCATGCTGTCGGGCTCCAAAGAGAAGGACAGGAACCTGCGCAGGATCACCCGGATGGTGCTGGTGGTCGTGGCTGTATTTATCGTCTGCTGGACTCCCATTCACATCTATGTCATCGTCAAAGCACTGATCACGATTCCAGAAACCACTTTTCAGACTGTATCCTGGCACTTCTGCATTGCCTTGGGTTACACAAACAGCTGCCTGAACCCAGTTCTTTATGCGTTCCTGGATGAAAACTTCAAACGATGCTTCAGAGAGTTCTGCATCCCAACCTCCTCCACGATCGAACAGCAAAACTCCACTCGAATCCGTCAGAACACTAGGGAACACCCCTCCACGGCAAATACAGTGGATCGAACTAACCACCAGGTATGCGCTTTCTAGAATTATGTACAACATATAAAAATACAGCACCTGGCACCAGTCTAAGATTTAAATCTTTAAGGAGGTCGGTTACTGGGGATTTGAGGCCAAGCCCAAGAACAGAGGGAGGAGGGGATCAAATTCTGATTATAGTGTTCGGAAGATGTGCTACATAAATATGTTTGATATATGTGCACAAGTTCATTTAGGTATAAAGGTTTGATAAGTAACAACCTGTTATGCTGCTAAAAGTTACTGTCCTCAGAGCCTTGTCTTCTTTGCAAAATAAATGGCTTCAGTACATTTTAGAAGTAATCTCATTTTGGAGTCCTTAACTCACACAGAAACTTTCTATATTCCAAAATATCTCACTAATATCTCTATTATTTAAAAGCAAGCCCCTCCCCAATTCTGTAGTTAAAGAACATTGTCCACAGTGGTCATAGATACAAGATATTCCCAAGAGAGAGAAAAATATATATGCTATTATATATGTATATGTGTTACATATATGTTATTATGAATGACCATATATATTTACATGTACATATGTATATATACATGTATTTGTATGTGTTGTGTGTGTGTGTGTGTGTGTGTGTGTGTGTGTGTGTGTATTTGATAGGCTATCTCTAATATTTGTTAAGGCTTTGTTTTGTAGATTCTGGAGTCTGAACTCTAGAGCAAATGCCAGCATGTTATCTAACTACTATATTAAAATTAATTTTAAACAGTCTCCATGCTATTTGGAAATGACTTAAAAACTGATTAGAAGTTTGGACATTTATTACTATGTCCAGGAGAGTCCCAAGAAGATCCAAGATTCACTTACAAGTTTATAACCATACAAGAAATAAACAAAGAGGGGGAGATCTCTTATCTCCAATACCCATAAAACTGCCTAATTGGCCACATTGCAGTAATTCAACATCTAACCTAAAACTCAGTGCATATATGACTTAATTATTAATATTGGTTTAAATAAATTTTCCAAAATCCTTCCCACACCTAAAAATCACAGTGAATATAATTTTGTAATAACACAAAGTTGAAACTCAAGCCTCCTTTGAGTAAATGATGCTTGGGTTAAACTCTTTGTGTTCTCAAGGGGCAGGGCTATGAGGATTCACACAAAAAGACTACAGAGCCGGGCAGTTGGTGGCGCACGCCTTTAATCCCAGCACTTGGGAGGCAGAGGCAGGTGGATTTCTGAGTTCGAGGCCAGCCTGGTCTACAGAGTGAGTTCCAGGACAGCCAAGGCTACACAGAGAAACCCTGTCTCGAAAAACAACAACAACAACAAAAAGCAAAACAAAACAAAAACAAAGACTACAGAGTCCTACAGAGGAGCAGCCAGAGGGAGGCCTTGGCCTCCATGGTGGTAGCTGCTCCCCCTTGCTGTCTCTCCATCCCACTGTCTCTCACCATGCACTTTATCCTCAACTATAGCTACCCAGCATAGCCTACTTTCAGTCTTTCTAACTTACCTCAGATTTATGTAATTCAACCTAGATGAATCTGCCTCAGGAGACGTAAATGCTCATACCTAAATGGGAAGTGTGGCTAATGCAAGACACGTGACCAGCACCCCTAGCGAGCATGGTGGTAATGGTGGCAGATTCAGTCCCGACTCAAAGGCAATTATTAACAAATTTATCTCCCTGCTTCCAGCTCTGAAATCAAAGCCAGGCAGAAATGGGTTTCTCTGCTGCTTCCTCTCTTTCTCTCAGTCTCTTTCATTGTTATCTACGTTGACAATAACCCTTTGCTTTTTCCAAGCAGCCCTCATTTTTTTAGGGGCTTTCAAACTCTTGTCCATCACTTTGAAAGGGTAAGGATTTAAATTGATTTTTTTCCTTTTTTTTTTTCTCCAACCCAGGGGTAACATTTTAGAGAATGCAATTTGAAACTATCTATCCCAAACTGGGCTTTAAGTCTTTGGCATTAAAATATTTTATCTTCATTAGAGAAAAGGAAGAGGATAAGAAAACTTGGGCTCTTCCTCCCCTCCCTAGGTATCATGCTGTGTCTTCCCTTCCAGGCTTTACAGGAACATGGCTGCTTGGTAGCTTCCTCTAGAACACAGCTGGGCTCCCTTAACCTGCCTGGCCCGGCTGACCTTCCTCTAATGGAAGCAGAGCCCCCAACCTCTCTACTCCAGCATTTCCCTTCAGCTTCTCCAACGCTGCCTTCAACTCCCTTCAAAACCCAGTGTTTGCACATCAGTGTGGTTCTTGCACAGCCAGAGAGTAGAAGGGAAGATAATTGGAGAAGTTCTGTCCTAAGTAACTAAAAGGTTTGCTTTAAAAATATATCCAATTATCACTGCCTCTGAGGAGCAGCATCAGCATCAGATAACAGAGAAGCACATTAGCCTGGAACTGGCTGCCTCCCAAAGGCCCAGCTGGGAGAGCTGGACCGGGAGGAGAAACTGTAAGAAGCAGAAAAGATGCCCTGCCATAATTGAAAATGAACAGAAATCAAAGATCCTATTCATCAGTGGTTCCTGATGTGTCTTTCTTTAGGCAGTTAAGGCAGTCAGGTGAGGATGGCTGGAGCAATAAGAAAGCCTGTGGTGGTCATTTCTGGCATCAGATCTGAAGGACGAGTCGGACTACAGGGCTCTGCCAATGGGAATCATTGGGATTACCTCAGAGTCAGATTCTGACCAGCAGGTGTTGTGTTACTGTAGGTTTCATGTTTATTCATTCGTCTTAAATAGGAGCCATCCTGTTAGGAAACAAGGCTAACTGGATTGGCATGAGTGAACTTTTTAGGTAGAAGTATTAGATGTTTGTCACGGTTATCAATGTTTACATTCTGTCTATTTGTGTTTTCTCCGATATATATGTGTGTGTGTGTGTGTGTGTGTGTGTGTGTGTGTGTGTGTGTGTGTATAAAATATTCCACGTGTCCCATGTCAAACACATTAGTCAATTTCCTACCCTGCAGATCAGAGATGCAATATTCAACCTCCCCAGGGTGTCTGTATTCTGACAGATGGACGCTGAGGTCATGTCCACACAGCGCAAAGTGAGGTGGCAATGTGGCAGTTATCAAGGTAAATTAGACAAGCCATACGAGAAAGTTCTATACCCAGCATACATCCAGAGTCACACAGTCTAGTAAAGGCATCTCGTTAAGGTTTTCTTGTACAACAGAACTATTCCAAGTCTAGAGGGTAGAAGCAGCCATCTATGCCAACAGCAGCTGTAGGATACATCAGTAATTTGGACCGGGCTCGCCTGCTTGTGCTTTGGATGAATTTTATCTCTTTTCACCCAAGCCAGCCACCATCAGGGATGTCAGTCACCTGCTCTAAGATGGCCACAGCAGGAATGGCTAGGTCCACAGACACTCACCCTTAGAGTGTTACCTCAAACTTGTCTTCATCCTGGCCACAGGTTCTGAGGGAGAGAAAAGGGAAACCAGGCTCACTTCTTCAGGCCTGGTTACAGAAGTAACACAAAGTGTCCTGGGGAGATGACTCAGTGGCTGTTGCACTGGCATGAGACCCAGGCATTAGATCTCCAGAGCCCCAGTGGATACTGAGGGGTAGGGGGCAACAGCCTGCCTGTGGTTACAGCACTGGGAAAGCACAAGACGGGGCATCCCTGGAGAAACCAGCCATGTTAGTGAGCTCTAGGTTCAGTTGAGAGACCCTACGTCAATAAGATGGAAAGTGATCAAGGTGTCTCCCAGCATCCACCTCAGGCGACTGCCTACACATTCACCCAAACACAGAGATACATAACCCTTAAAGGACATAACCCTCAAAGGAAATGACATCAAGTTACACCCATGCCTACTATCGATCCAATAACTCATCCATCTAGATCTGAATGTGGGAAAGACCCGAGCTCTTGATGACAGGAGCTACAGGGACATTGTGAAGAGATGGAGAGAGGGGAGAGGAAAGATAGCTGAGGTCAGAGTTGCTCATGCTGTAGTAGGCAGCTATCCCACTGCTTCCTGGTGGTAGAAACACAACCATATGGCTTCTTCTGATACCTCTGGTATCTCCCTATCCCTGTCCCTGAGACCTTAGAAGGCACTCCACAGATATCTCCAGGACAGCTGAATAAGGGGCGGGGCTGGCGGCATTTTAGCTGTAGAGTGTGTATGAAAGAACTCTTTCTTGTATAACAACTCAGTGACACCATAACACTGACACTTGGGGCCCAGCCTTGAGGGACAGTGAACAGTAGGCTTCCTTGTCCACAGCCATTTCTATTCTAATCCCAAGTTGACTTTGCAAAACTGTGGTCTCAATAATTTGATTTTTGACAAGATGCTTTAAAAGACCAAGACCTGTTCTGGAGAAGTCTGGTCCTCACTGAGAACGGGGTGAGGAAGATATTCTCCTCCAGACTTTGCTCATCCCAAGCTCAGCTTCCTGGTCCCTCTGCAGCACCTATGCTTGCTTTATGTCCAGTGTGTTGTCTTTATGGCTTTTTTATCTTGATTAAGTAGATCCCAGCGAAAGCATTTGTGTTCCTTCTGTTTATGTTACAATTGAGTTTCCCCACCCACATACCATCCTGCTGTCTGGTTGAACTGGACTCTGCTTCAGAACACTTCCCACTATGAACTCTGGGTAACATGAGTCTCCTTCAGACCTGAAATGTCACTGCCCACTCACTGTCTCTCCTGCTTGCTTTCTACCCTGACCTTACCCTATAAGGCACATTCTACTTGATATCTGGGTGATTTTGAAAATTGTTAACATTATATAAAAAGCGGGGTGACTCTGTTAAGTCAGCTTGGTTATTATTTAAATATAGCAGCCATAACCACAATAGAGTGCTCTGATACGTTCCCACGCCAGCATATAAACTAAAAGGTGATTCTGTGTGGTCCAGCATCTCTATCCCATAACGTCTCTGATGTACAAGCATGAGAAGACAAATGTTCATGGAGGTTAAACAGTTATACAACATCCAATAATCAGTAATGGGCAGACTCTAGACAAGCAGCACTGGTTTTAAGAATAACTGAGAGCTATTCTCCTCTGCCCACCCCCAATGGTATACCTCTTTCAGTGAGTGTGGTACGACCATAGCCAGAAATCCTTTGCCTCTATGGTGACCTCCAGAAAATACAGGATCTGTAAGGTATCCTTGAAGGAATCATGGCATTTTGTGTGGAGCCAAGAATCTTCATTTTAAATAAAACACCATTCCAAAATTCCCGATTTAAATGGTGGGCAAAGTGCTTGCTGCCTAACCATGAGAATCTGATTCTGAGTCCCTAACACCCACATAAAAATCCAGGACATTGGCACACATCTGTAACCTCAGCACTGGGGGTAAAGAGGCAGACATCCCTGGAGCTTGCAGGCCAGCAGAAGAGCTGAAACAGCAAGCTTCCGGTTCAGTGAGAGGTCCAGTCCCAAAAGATAAGTTGGGGATAAATAGAGGAAGACACTTGATTTAACCACTAGCTTACACACACACACACACGCGCACACACACACACACACGCACACACACACACACACACACACACACACATGCACATAGATGCATATGCATTCATAGAACACACACGTATGCATAAACAATAAATAAAATGTTTCTTTACCTTCAGTTACTACCATATTTGATAAGCATTCGTTATGGTTTTCTCACCAACAGAAAACACAAGATTTACAAACAATTTAGTTGTCTTTGAAAATGAGCCTTCACTTTTATCAATGAGCCTTACAGGGTTAAGTCATATAATCACAGTAAAGTTAGCATCATATTAATTTTTCTCATTATCATGATAAGGCCCTAATTACCATCCTGAAAGCACTTTTTTAGCATCTCAACCCAAGGAACAGGCAAAAAAAAAAACATCAGGAGATACTTGCACCTGAATAAGATAGAAAACTACAGTCTCCCTAGAGAAGGAAAAGCAAACGCCTGATTCTTTAAAATCAACTGTATCACTCTCAAAAACTAGATTCGTGGGGTTTTTGTAAGACATCTGCTGAGAGCTATTTTGGAAAGGAAATGATTTCAATTCCATAACAAAAGCTCCGGATGAGAATAGCTCACAAAATTACGGGACTGGACCACATTAATGCATTCTTGGTGAATGAAGCCAAAATGGCTTTTCTTTCAGCTCTTTGGTTCAAAAGAGAGATGGTTCAATCAGTGTGTGTGTGTGTATGTGTGTGTGTGTGTGTGTGTGTGTGAGAGAGAGAGAGAGAGAGAGAGAGAGAGAGAGAGAGAGATATGAATGGGCATCTTTATATATGTCTGAAATTAAAGTTACGTAGGTTTACTTGAATGATATACCACAGATAACAACAGTAGCTAGTATGTTCCATCTATTAACTATAATAAGGGTAAAATATTGTTTAATTAGAACTGTGTTATTTATACACTTGGATTTAATAACATGTATTGATCTATTTGTAACTAGGGAAGCATATATTATTTAATCATATGCAGTATGGATTATGATCTGTAAAATGTAGGAAACAATTTTTACGGAAGAATTTATCCAATGTCATGGTTCAAATGCAGCAACTGCGAATTAACTCAAATTACTTTTAATTTTATGATCCAGGCAGTCAATCAATGTGACTTACTTTTTGGTTCTCTCGTTTTAGTCTTATGGTGATTTTTATTTTTATTTTTATTTTTATTTTGGTAGGAAGAGTTTTAAAGATTAGATGAAACAATGTTGCTAATATCTAATTTCCTTGTGCTCACTTTTCCTATTACTGTACACAACTCTTAAAATATAGCAACTATTTTTAAATTAGATGTTATCTTACTCAGCTAAACTGAAGTGTTAAATTCTTATTTTGTGGCCATCTTTGGTGAAAATATTCTCATGTTCTGAAATTTACTATTTTGAAGATTTTATTTTTATTTTTTATTGTGTGTGTGTGTGCATGCCTGTGTGTGTGTGTGTGTGTGTGTGTGTGTGTGTGTGAGCACTATGCCTACAGGAGACAGAAGATGATAACCAACCTTCTAGAACTGGAGTAGCAGGTGGTTACCAGCCCAATGTGGGCAGCTGATAAATTGATTTTATGTACTTGTCAGCTCTCCATGGAACACAAGATGAAAGTGACATCACAGTTTGACATGACAGCTCTTCAGCCCTAGATTGAATATGTGGAAAAGATAAGTAGGGTCATTTGTCTATAGGAAGGAAGGGGACACAGAGGGAGAGGAGAAGGGGTAGACGACTAAGGAAGGAAGAAGACTAATCTATAAAACACATTTATGTTCCAAATCCACTATTTCTTCTTGTATGTCTTCCATGCACACCAGAAATCTCAGGAACACTGGGAATGCAGGATTCTATCCCTTGCCACCTTAGTTATGCCTACTTTTCCAACATCAGCAATTCTTCATAATGATCAAGAAAATGTTTTAGAAATAAAGAAGAAATCATCTGCTTCTTTTTGATTGAAGATAACTTAAATATACCTGGGTTTGGGGGACATTGGGATATTAAGGTTTTTTCAAAAGAAACAGGTAACTTCTCACTGTGCTGAAATGCGTGCCCTCAAGATGGGTGACAGGCAAGCAGAGTTTATGGAAGATGATATTAAGAAATAATAACATATCAATCAAGAAAGATAGTTTTAAGTGTTTTGACAACAAAAAAAAAAAACAATTGATAACTTACAGAAATAATAAATGTGGAATGAGATACGACTTCTGTGCATTTGGCAAAAAATCTGCTACTTAACCCCTACTGCAACTTACACCTAAGAGCATCTTTCTTTCTGAACTTTCTTCCCTGGGATTGCAGCTAAAATATCTTTTATTCAAAGGCCTCTAAATATTGCCAAATCCAGGCTCATTCAGATCCTGTAGACTTAATATTAGTTTGAGTTGCTCTTTCAGGGAAAATGACCTGCAGCCTGAATCATTATGCACAAAGAGTTAAGGGCCAATCAAGGGTGCAGCAGTGTTAATGCTGGAAAGGTCTGAACAGGACTACTTTCCTGGCAATAACAAAGCCTCGAGAGGTCTTCAGCATGAAATACAATTCATAAAACATAAATTATAAATGCCTAGACATAAATCACAAGGAGTAAGACGTATCTCTGGCAGATGGGGTAAAATAGAGTCCCAAGAATAATGGAAAATATTTTAGCAAACAAACTACCAAGCTGCATAAACTTGTCCCAGAACCTAGGTTGCCCCGAGAGAAGCAGGTGCCTCTGAGAAGCAAGACTGCATACAGCAAAATTGCAAAGAAAGAAATTAGCTGCTAGATGGCACTACTGGGCGAACTCAAGAGCCAGTGTTTTATGTAGATTTGAAAACTTCTACCAATCTCTATAACCGTGTACTGTGTTTAGTTCTGATCGAAATTTAATGATGTCATGACATAGCTTTATAAAATTTTATCTCATTGTATTCTTTTTTTTTTTTTTGATATTTTAATTACATTTCCGATGATTCCCCTTTTCTTTAGAAACCCCGTGTCCCCTCCCCCTCCCCGCCT
>JAPYYD010004670.1:0-12881 GCA_028551405.1 Uromys caudimaculatus | reverse complement strand
TGTCCTTTGCCTTACAGAAGCTTTGCAGTTTCATGAGGTCCCATTTGTCTATTCTTGATCTTAGAGCATAAGCCCCTGGTGTTCTGTTCAGGAACTTGTCCCCCATACCCAGGTGATCGAGAGTTTTCCCCACTTTCTCTTCTATTAGATTCAGTGTAGCTGGTTTTATGTGGAGGTCCTTGATCCACTTGGACTTGAGCTTTGTACAAGGAGATAGGAATGGATCAATTTGCATTCTTTTACATGTAGACCGCCAGTTGAACCAGCACCATTTGTTGAAAATGCTGTCCCTGCTGTAGCTCAGGGATCTGTCCTTCTTTCCAGGAGCCCAGAGGGCCCAGATTCCTGCCCAGTCATCCAATGTCTTCTGTGTCGTGCACTGCCTCCGGGTCTCTGAGCATCCTCATCTAATGCCCAGGCCTGGGCTTCTGGGCTGAGGAGCCTCTGAATTTCTCTTTCCCAACACCCTGTGCATGACAGTCACATCTTGTTTCTCTCAGGGACCTTTGCAGAGAGGTGTCACATGAGCAGAGAACTTGGACCCACATCTTGGTCCTCTGACCTGTCCCCTATTATATGTCTTTGCTTGGTCCTTCTCATTATTATCTTCTTATTTGAATGTCTTTTTTGGGTGAAATTGCCACTTCTAGATTAGTGGTTCTCAGCCTTCCTAATGCCAAGACCCTTTAATACAGTTCCTCATGTTGTGGTGACCCCAACCATAAACATGTTTTCATTGCTACTTCATAGCTGTAATTTGCTACTTTTGTGAATTGCAATGTAAATATCTGATATTCAGGGTGGTCTTATGATCATGTGGGTCGTTACATGGGTCATGACCTACAAGCTGAGAGTCACTGCTGTAGAGGAAAGAAATGACCTTAACTTTTATTTCCTGAAGAATGTCCATTCTTGGGCCTTTGAGATTACGCAGCAGGTAAAGTTGCTTAAACGTGTTACCCGGTGACTTGAGTTCTCTCCCTGGAGATCCATATGAATGTAGAGGGAAGGACCAACTCTACACAGGTGTCCTCTGACCTCCACACATGTGCCATGGCATTAGTGGACCTGGAACACATGTCACACACACACACACACACACACACACACACACACACACACACACACACACACACACACACCAGTAACAATATTTTTTAAAAAGCCAATTCCATGGAAAGCAATCAGATTTGCTGAAACTATAGATAAATTATTTTGAATGATAGATACTGATATTCTAGCTCAACCCTGCTTGTTAAGGAGCTAAAAATAAAACAGGTTTTCAAACTAGGTAACAAAGACAAATAGGCTGGATGCTCAGTATAGCACTGACTATCCCATATAGTATAAGGCATTATACATTTTGAATACTTTATAATGATATAATATCTGTAAAATAGATATGCAATAAAAATAGATTATTAAATTAAGTAAAGATTGTTTTAACTCGGTAGTTGGACAGCCAGTTCATTCTAGGAAATTGATGGTATTTTTTAAAATTTACATTTATTTGTTTATTCACTGTATGTGTGTGTGTGTGTGTGTGTGTGTGTGTGTAGAGCACATGTATGGTAGGTGTCTTTAAAGACCAAAAGAGGGCATCTGATCTTGGAGTTTGGATTATAGGTGATTATGAGCCACCAGATGTGGGACCAGGGAACCAAAGTCTGTTCTCAGGTGGAGCGATGAGCACTCAGAACCACTGAGCCAGCTCTCTAGCACTGAATTTATTAGTTACAAGCAACAAGTACAACACTGTGACAACTTTTCTTGCATTGACCCAACTATATATGCATAATTTTCTTCTTAAAACTCTCCTTACGGTATTGTGCCACGCCTTGGTAAATCTCTCATTGTGATGAGCAGAAACACACTTCTATATCCCCTAAAGAACTCACCAAGCTTGAACAAGGGATATAGAATAATTTCTTCTAAGGGGTTTGGCAGCTCACCCCCATGACCATTGTGGGAAAGAAGCTTAGTACTGTGAACCGGTGAGGCACTGTAGTAGGGATCCTATTTCCAGATTAATCCAGATATGAAAATGGATCTTTCTTTCACCATCTTTCAAATGAAAGAAAAACGGCTTCCCCCCATGCCTTTCCTCCAAGGATTGCAGAAAACAGGCAGAAAGAAATTACAAAGAACAGCCAGTAGAGACTACCTTCAAATGCAAGCAATCTTGATTCTACATTGTGGGCTCTACACTGTAGAATGGCTTATGCTATGGCTGTGATTGCAAGTGTAGACACTTCTCCATAGCTTTAAGTGTGGCTCATACCATACACAAGTAGAAACCAGGGTGCATACATGAAAGACAATTGGACTATACCATGTACATAGGGTGGGGGCAGATGAAATGTTTCATGATGGAATGAAGAGACAAATAAAGGAATAAATTAAAAATAACAGAGTTTAAATTTGCTGCAAATGAGCAGTTCTCTAAAAATTATCCTATTTACTTCATTCTCTTTATTTTTGAAGTCTTGATACACGTGCACATGAAGTATGATG
Organism: Uromys caudimaculatus; assembly: GCA_028551405.1. Taxonomy (NCBI): domain Eukaryota; kingdom Metazoa; phylum Chordata; class Mammalia; order Rodentia; family Muridae; genus Uromys; species Uromys caudimaculatus. The sequence goes on along the minus strand of JAPYYD010004670.1, from coordinate 10,367 downwards.
GCATCATCTTTCTGCTGCTTCCAACTGCTCTTCATTTCCTTCCTCGTGGCTCCTTTCCAATTTTTTGTTGATAACCCACTAAGCCCAGTTATGGCTGCATGCCTATGGGATCCTCCCTTGGAGCCCGAGGAGCCTAGTGGAGGCCACATCCTCAAAAGTGAATGAATCTCCATCCCTCAGCAACTATCAGCTGCCAATAGTTCCTCAGTAAGGGGTGAGAGGTGATGCTGGCATGGGCTTCTGTAGGTCCTGTGTGGGTGACCATGGCTGCTGTGAGTTTGAGTACAATGACTACATCATGTTCAGAAGACAGCCAACCACAGCACACAACTACCTCTTCTGACTCTTGCATTCTTTCCACCTCCCCTTCAGCAATGTGGTACTGTGGAACCACAGAGAAATCTGATTGATGGATGGACCACCAATCTCTGTTTCTCACTATCTTATTCAGTTGTACACATCATAAGTATTCTTCTGATAGCATGCATGTTGCTTAGTGGTAGAGGGCTTACTATGTATGCCTTGACCCAAGGGTCCTTACAGTGTGATTTCATAAGAGTTTAGCAAAGAGAATGTCATTTCCATGGGAGAGGACGTGTCCAGTCCTTCTGAGCAGGTCATTTCATGATGGAATCCTAAAGCCACAGTATCAATGCACACATGGAAGAGGAAGACTCAACTGATCATTTTGCCTAAGGAGAGAGAGCTCATATCTAGAGATCCCAGACTACACCTAAACAGATGTATAGGTCTTAGCAAGGCATCTCTATTTTTATTTACTCATGCATAATATCTCTGGTTCTGATTGGCTACATGAATGAAGACAGATAAAATGTAACCCAAGACTTAGAGGGACATGGGTCTTTGTATTCTGGGACCACATGGAATAATCTTACAGGCATGCTAGCATCCTGCAGGTCTTAGCCAAAAGAAAGTGTGCTTTGGCTGATACTGTATATTCACTTAAGTCTCCTGGGAGCTTTGTGCTTGTACACAATGAAAGAGAGACACCAGGCTTTATGAACACCAAGGATATTGGCAGTTAGAAATGCTGCTAGCTTCTACCATGGCTACCTTCTGTCATTTGGCTGCAGAATAAATAGACAAATAACATCTTATTCTAGGAATATTTGCATGCACCCTAACATGTGGCCTCCCAGGTGGCTAAGGCTGGACCTGTGGGCTGCAGGCTACCCTGAGCAGACGGAGGGACAAGCTGAATGTCTGGGTGGCATGGTGTCCTGCCAGAGCCTGAGCCTGGAACATGGAGACCACAGATGTCCCTCCCAGACAACAAATCACAGTGCACACTCTGCTTTTGGAGGAAGGTTGCTGGGCTTGGGCTCCAAACAGGCCGGGCAGTGATCCGACCTGACCGCACACCATGTGCTGTACACTCCAGGGTGTATCTCACTCCAAGTACAGAACTGTTTAGAAAATGGATTGGGTCTAGCATCCTTAGCTTCATTGTCTTTTCTTCCCTCTGACCTCCCTGGACTCCTGTGTGGGTCTGTGGGTACCTCTGCGTGTTCTCCTTTGTGTGGTCCTGCTTGGGGCTATGGGGAAGTCAATTTTATGGAACCAGCAGTTTCCCTCATTCAACTCTGTTTCCAGGCATCCAGGCAACCCACCCACGTCCTTCTGTGGCCCTCAAGCTTGTGCAGAACATTGCTACACTTTGCCTTGGATTTCACATAGTGTGTACCGACCTGATCAAAGTAGATCACTCACACGGAAAAAGCCTAATTTTTTTATTAGGATGAAATTCTTCAGGATGAATTTATTTTTATTATATGCGTATGAGTGTTGGCCTGCATGTATGTATGCATACTAGGGTTGTGTTCAACGCCCATGAAGACCAAAAGGGACATTGTATCTCCTGAAATAAAAGTTACAGATGGTTGTGAGCTGTTCGGTGGGTGCTGGGAACTGAATCCAGGTCCTTTACAAGAGCAGCCAGTGATCTTAACCCCTGAGTCACCTCTACAGGAGCCATCTCTCCAGGACCCAGAGCCCAGTCTTTACACAAACACACCAACAGGCGAATCCTCCCCGGAGCACCACCATCTTATCAAATGATTGTTTTATCCTATTAAAAATGGAATCCAGACTACCCCAGTAGTGTTAGGGTTAGGGAGAAACTCTAACTCAAGGTACCTACTTCCCTGAGCCAGAGTTGTTGGTGAGCATGTTCAGTCCTCAAAGACACTCTTACTCTCAAGGTCATAGGTAAGGTGACATTCCCTAGTCCACCTGAGAATCGGGATATCTCATGCCAAGAGTTCCCTGTGCCCTGCGCCTTCCATCGGGTGGTCATACAAACAGAAGGCAGGGCATAGAGGAATGTAGAGAAAGAATGCATAGCTACACTTCCGAGGATGGGGATTGCTTCTGAGAGATGCTTCCTTAGGCAATTCTGCTGCCGTGCAAACAACTGAAGCCGACTCTGACGTCACTGGATGCCGTCATCATATGGAGTCACAATCACATACGAGGCCTGTCATCAACCTCATCCTTTCTCTATGTACATGGCTGCATATAAAACAGCAAGTATTCTTCTTCGTTTTATTTTGATCTTGTTAGTGGTGGATTAAGGATTCCGGAATTCAAGCCAGGCAGTGGTGGCGCACGCCTTTAATCCCAGCACTTGGGAGGTAGAGGCAGGTGGATTTCTGAGTTCAAGGCCAGCCTGGTCTACAGAGTGAGTTCCAGGACAGCCAGGGCTACACAGAGAAACCCTGTCTCAAAAAACCGAGGGAAAAAAAAAAAAGGATTCTGAAATTCAGACCCAGAGCAATAAGAGGAGAGTTTGGGGGGGAAAGTGTTGAACCCACACAGAACACACAAGCTTCTGTGTACACAGTAGCTAGGGAAGCAGTCTGTGTGAACAAACCACAAAAAGTGATGATTGGATGGTGGAGTGAACCTCACTCTGGACTGAAGAATAATATTCCCCAAGGTGTCCAGGGAGTGCACCCCCCTCCCTTGATCCCATACCTCGCACACAGCTCTACTGTCCTCCACTGGGGGTTTCTCCTGTCATGGGTCATGTTCCCCCAGTGGCTACTGTCACTCACCCTTCATGGCTCTGACAGCAATCAGAGTTACAGATTTAGATGTCTTGCCACCATTCCTTCTGGCCCAAGAGTCCGCATATCATTCTACCACTCAGCAAAGGTCACTTCGAGGAAAGAGTCTGCAAAGTTTGTGCTTCCTCCTCCACTCAGCATTGCTTCGTGGAGGTGAGACAAGCCATGCCATCTGTCAGACAGGAAGCCAAGCCAGACCTCAGATTGAGTGTAACAGGAAGTCTTGTCTACTGCACGGAATCTGCAGACTCCACCTCCTGCCTGCATTGTGCTGGCTGCAGAGTCTCGGCTTTTTGCCTCAGCGGTGTTCCACGCTTATCCCGTGTACATTTCAGATATGCACAACTGAAACTCTGAGCTCCAGTCCCCTGTCAGCTTCTAAATATTTCTCTCCCATCTCTCCGTGCTCCTAGATTCCTCAGCTCTATTTCCTCATGTGCATTCTGTGAAATTTGCCTGGGAGCTAAACTTAAAGAGTCATTTGAAGAGGCCACCGGGCATGCCACACTGTGCCAAGCAGACCCCTCAGTAGACATTTAAGTCATAGAAGCTTAGACAGCAGAGAGAGAGGGTGGAGACGCTCAGAGGGATTCAGGGTCTGACTGGACGCTGAACTCAAGTTTGTTCCATGTGTGAATGAGGTCGGTAATTTTCCTTGGATCCCAGAAGACTTCAACTTTCACCCCACTCATTCCCCTCCAAGATCAATGTGGTCTCCTTGGTGAGGGTGTTTCTTCAACAATGTCAGGGAAGAGCTTTCTCTTCAGTAACATCACAGCAGAAGGACCCCTTGGCCTTCACTCAGTGTCTGCATGAGGGCCTCCTTCCTCTGGCTTCTCTCTGAGAATGAATTCCAGGTCTACCGAATTTTGAGTTCCAAATAACGTGACAGCTACGGGTGCTTTCAGAGTGTTGTGTGTTCAAAAGATGCAAAATATTCAGAAGTTGGGGAGCCAGGGGAATGTGCCTCTTCCCAGACAGTTACTGATTTCTCTGGGAAGGTTTGAAGCCACTTTGCCTCCTCCCAGAAATCACAATGAAATACCAGTTTAAATTTGAGGCTGGGTTCACTATTTAGTTTTACATTCAAGTAATTGTTTTTCAGTCTACAGCTTCCGAACTTCATATTTCTACATACATTGTAAATCTAGTCTTCCAAGGTAGTATATATTAATACTTGAAAGAGAATTTATGAGTTAAAAAATAAATCTGCAGACCATTTTATTTTTGAAGAGAAATCTAATTGCATTTAATTTTGCATACAAAGGTCTCCTATAAGCTGAGCTTTGAGTCCCTTGGCCCTAGCAAAGCTAGACACTGAAGAGTGACATATTTTGAATAGAGGGATTGTGCATGAAGTGTGAGCATGGAAAGGGGACATCGTGGGAGGGGACTGAGTACAAGGTACACGAGGGGAGGAGCTGATTATATAAACTACGGAAAACCAGAGCCGTGTACTGGGTGGCATCCGTGAGCCTCACGGGAAAAGTGATATGGATGAATCAGAGAAGACTGAATTCCAAGGTCCACATCCCCCACCAAAAGAATAACAGCAGCTTGAGACCAGCCCTGGATGTAGGAGAAGTAGCTGTGACTGCTGAAAAGAATCTGTGATGGGATCCTTTGTGGCCAATGAAATTAATGTGTCAAATTCCTCACATGCAGAGTCCTCAAGCTGGGCTTGATTGTAGGCCCTTTCATGTGGTGACAGAAGTTGAATGGGGTTGACATGGGTGGCCCTAACCCACTGTGAGTGATGCCTTCATAGGACAGGGAAGTCAGGACAAATAGAGACACGATGGAGCAATGTACACCCGGATGGCAGCATGAAGAGGTGGCATGAAGGCAGAAAGTCACCTGAAAACCAAGACCAGGGTTCTCTGGAAAAGCACGCCAGCCATCAGTATCTTGACCTTGAACTCTAAGCCTTTGGAACAGTGAGGAATAACTTTGTGTGGGTCACACGAGGTTCTGGCCCTGTGATACTAAAGCTCTGAAGGACTGATACTGAGGCTGTGTTAGAGGCATCTCCATGGGTCTTCTCTGTAGAAAAATTCAAACCATCATAAATCCACACACTGAATCTTCACTGGCTGACTTTACATCACGCATATGCATGTGTATGAAGAGTATGTACATGAGCATGGTATGTTGCATTGTGTGGGCACACATGTGTGGGTGTGTATGTGAACACAGGAGATTGAGGTCAAGAGTTGCTCTCCATCATTCTTTAGCTAATTCACTGAAGCAGGATCTCTCCATCAGACCCACGGCTTGCTTATACGGCTAATCTTGATAGACAGCGTTTCCAGGTTCTCCTGCTTCTCCCTCTGAGACTAGCGTTACAAATGGGCCTCCACGGTAACCCAGCACTTACCTGGTTTTCTGGATACCTGAACCCCTGTCTTCCCATTCTTCAGCGAGCAGGTAACCACTGAGTCATCTCCCTAAGTACTTAACCACTGAGTCATCTCCCTAACCCATACAGACTTAATTTTTAATAACTTACTTCACACTTTTTGTTCTCTATCCTGAGAGCTTCTTTACTATTCAAACAGTCTCTTTGTTATTTGATTATATTTGATTCTTATGATTCCCTAATTCTCTTTTAAAATAAATTATTTTATAAAAGAGGAGGGGAAATCGCCCTGTTTCCAGACCAGGAATCCCCTTTCATTTCTCATTATCCGTAATGAATTTCATAACCTATAATGATTGCAAGATGACTAGAGCTGAAGTCAGATAAGAGTAAGCAAAACCAGTTTTAATTAATAGAACTAACCAGAGCAGCGCCCACAAACAGTCTCAGGAAGCTTCTGGAATTTTGGTAGCAGAATTTGTACATTGGCTAAAAATTTAGTAGAAAGAGTGTTATTCTATCATGGCCAAGGGACAAATGTGCTTTTACCCACCCCACAGCATCTGTTACCAGGGTGGGGATGGGCGGGCCTCCTACGTGCACAGGTTTCGCACTGTCCAGTCCCCAATAATCTAAGACATGGGCGTCTGGGATGTCCATTTCCATTACCCTATCATCTTTTTCTAAAAACCCTGAAAGTCAATTCTTTTCTACAACTGCCATCAACGTCAAACAATGTGGAAGAACACTAGAGGGACAGATTGCTGGTTCCAAATAACCGGCTCAATGGAGCAGCAAGTACTAGCTGGATTATCAAAAGTCAATATTCCTCAAAGCAGGTTAGCCTTCAGTAGCTTACTGGCCTAAGAGACACTGAGCTGTATCTTCTGGCAATGAGGATGTATTTTAAAACCAAGTAGAAACACCCATCTTGGCGTCTATAAGAACCACAACTAAACAATAAGAGCCAGCTGGTGTATGAGCACATGCTCTTCAAAGTTAATTAGGAAGGACCATTCTCCTTGGATGGAGAGGTGGCTGGAGCTAAAGTGGATGTGCAGACATACCACTGTGGGGTAGATATGATTAACAACAGAGGTGGGTGAAGCCATCCACATCTTGCCATGTGGGGGGCCTGGTGTGGGATTTCTTGAAGATATTTGAGCTTCCCAGAGCACATTCTAAGACTCACAATCTAGGCCCAGGGTTTTGGCCAAATCCCAGAGTCAGGTATGGCTGGGGGTTATGGCTTTATTTCCCTTTGATCAGGAGGGACTGTGAAGCAGGGCTATGTTGGAGATGGTGGCTACGGACTCGAGCAATGGCTGCGTCTCACCCCACAGGGCGTGACTAACAGGAGGCAGACTTGGCCCAACCTTCCTCTGATTTGGATGGAAGGGAATTTGAGACAATCACGGCCCCCAAAGCAACCCAGTGCCTCTCTGATATTGGCAGGGGGTGGCTTCATGACCCACAAGGTCTTTTTCATGTCCAATGTCTGTACTAAAAGGCATAGTTTTCAGATTGCTTTAAGCTGACAGTCGGTCTGTGGGGTTCTTGGATGCAATGCTTAGCTTGCTTCATTTTTTTTAAAGTACATTTATTTTATTAAATTAAAACCAAAGCACTATCAGCCAAAAGAGAAGGGAATAAAGACAGAATTAATTGTCCCCATCCTTACTTGGCTGTTAAATTCCTGAGGCACAGGGAAAACTCCAAAACTCACTGAGAGCTCACCAGGCCATGTTAATTTTGGCAGTACCATGGTCACACATGGACAACAAACTGTTCGGGCAACTTAGTCATAGCTGGTAGGCTTGGATATTCTAGCAACCTCCAGAACATTCTATAAAACAAGAACAAAACAGAAGGTTTGATAGATGTACCTGCATGGTATCAAGTCACTAGTATGCAAAATCAGCCATGACAAGACGTTAGCTTATGGTCACCTTCTGGGAGCATAAGAATATGATCAAAATAGATTGCATGTTAAAAATATATTGTTTTCCCCTCTCTATACACTGGAGCTGTCTACGATCATGACATCATGAAGTTGAATGACACAGAGAGAAGCCCAGTAGGGGACAGACAGTTGAGAAATATCTCCCAGGAGAATGAGAGGAAACAGGTACATCCTTTGACCAGGCAGATATCTATCCAAGACTTTGCCAAGAAGAACTGTTGTATGCCCAACAGTTATAGCTTGTATATCTCTAGATGAATCTCAAATTTGTGTGTTTGCTCAAATCCATCAATAAAGAGAAGAGGCTTCCCTGGGAAAGAAGCAGATGGGAGACCTAGTTCTGAAATGTAGTTGCAACAAGCTCAAGTCAACACATTGATTTCAGTGCCTCCCCTGGAGTTGGGAAAACCTCGATCCTGGTAGTGCATCGCACAAGTCAAAGATCCCATGCTCCCATGTCGTCTGGAATCCAAGCTGAGGCTGGATGAGATGGCCACACCACATCTGAAAGATCTTGCACACCACAGTAAGGAAAGCTAGCCACACCTAAGAGGTGGCAGAGCAAGTCAGATGGATTTGGCACCTCCAAGAAAATGCTCTTCCAAGCCAAATAAACATATCAGTTAATAAGATGATGTAACTGAAACTTCTTTGCGTGTGAACCCTACGCAAGTGGATTCTTCTGTTACAGAATTAACAAGGCGTTTCTGCCTTCTGTCCAGAAATTTGAAGTGTGGTTTTGTGTGTGTGTGTGTGTGTGTGTGTGTTTGCGTGTGTGTGTGTGTGTGTATGTGTGTGTGTTTGCGTGTGTGTGTGTGTGTGTGTGTGTGTGTGTGCGTGCTTACACATGCATGTGTGTGCTCCTGTGTTAGAGGCTAGAGAACAATCTCAGGCATTATTTCTCAGGTACTGGCCACCTTGAATTTTCAGACAAGGTCTCTCATTGGAACTCACTAAGTAGGCTATGCTGGCTGGCCAGTATGTCCTGGGGACACCCCCATCTCCACTTGCCCAGCGTTACGATTATAAGTGAGCACCTCAGTACCTAAAATATTTCAGTGTGGGTTCTGCGGATTGAACTTGGCCTCTTCATTCTTTTATATCAAGCCCTTTACCCAGTTAGATATCTCCTCAACCCCTGGCCACCTAACATTTATATACACGTCCAAGAAAAAGGTGGAGATCAGACCAAGGCAGAAGCAGTCCAGGCTCCTATAATGCACTTGTTAGTATCTGCAAGTATTAGCATGGCTGGGACAGAGGGTGGGTGAGCAAATGGTATCAGGACTGCTCATCTGTATTCTTCTTCCCATGATCTGTGCAGTCTAGGGTCTTGTTAAAAGCCTATGAATCAGGAGAGGGATGCTGTGAGTGACAGTGTGATCTGACTGAAGGGAAGTGAGGGCTTGTTGAGAAGTAACTTCTTCACCATTCATCATGAAGATGGTAGTGGTGGAGTGGGTGTGGTGATGATGGTAATGGAGGTGAGGGTGGTGGTGGTGATGATGTGGTAGTGGTGGTGGTGGTGGTGGAGGTGGTGGTGGAGGTGGTGGTGGAGGTGGTGGTGGAGGTAGTGGTGGAGGTGGTGGTGGAGGTAGTGGTGGAGGTGGTGGTGGAGGTGGTGGTAGTGGAGGTGGTGATGGTGGTGGTGGCGGTGGTGGTAACAATGATGGTGATCATGACAATAATGATTTTTTTTTCTTCTCCTGGGACACTTTGTGATGATCAAGCCTGGGCATAGAATTGGGCTGGGGATTTGGAAAGCGCTAGGCGAGGCAGTCCTCACTCTGAAGTCTGGAGAAGGAAGGCCTCCAAATCCCAGACTATCCAGATGTTCAGAGACTGTGTGTTCCCACTAGCAGAGTGGCAAAGCCCAACAAATGGCCATGAACCCCACTCAGGAAATCCAGGGACTTCCCACTTGGCTTAGCATCTTTCGTTGATCCCGAGTTTCAAGGTAGGCAATATGAGGGACTGCTGATGTTTGACTCCTTGTCTCAGAGACAGGACCCCTCCTTGTGTCTCAGGCTGCCCACGGACTCAAATCTTCCTGCCTCAACCTTTTATATTTTGTTGTGTCCAGGCAAAAGCCACCACACCTGGACTAAGAGCACTTATGTTTTACATGGTTATTTATTTATGAGAAAGATTGGGCTTCTTTTCTGTTTGTAGATTATATGAATGGGTCTACTTATTAAATAGACATCATTGGAAACATCACACTGGTAAGATGCCCCTCCTCACAGTAGAAAGAACACTCCTGTGGGCAGGCATCAAGATTATAAAAGCTCCCATAACTTGCAGTTTGTTCTCTCTGCTTCATGCTTTTAGCTCAAGATGTGAACTCCCAGCATTCTGTTCTTGCTGTTACATCTGGCACTTGCCACGCCTCTCTGCTCTGCCAAAGGAGACTCGTCCCTTTAGAACGGTGAGCTAAATAAAAACTCTCTTTTTTAAATTGTTCTTGATTGTGGTGTTTTATCACAGCAATATTAAAGTAGCAAACACACATACACACCACAGAACACACACACACACACACACACACACACACACTCCACAGTGCTGAGACTTATTTGAATGATCAAGTTTTCTGAGGTCATAGAGTGATGCCTGGGGATTCAGAAAAAGCCACACCACAGCCTCTGTAGAAACCAAGATCAAATCAGTTCTGAGGAATTCAGGCGTCTCTGTGGCGTCTCTTGCTGGAGGTCTGAGTTTCTGTCTGGAGACTTATCTTCCCCCCAACCTCCCTCCCTGATCACCTTCCTTGCTGTTTTGCTTCCCTCTTGAGCGCCCTCTCTAACCATTCCTTGGCAGTGAGTAAGGTGACATTTTTGTTCTAATACTTGTAGACTCTTTCTTTTTTTTTTTTTTTTTCTTTTTTTCTTTTTTTTTTTTTTTTTATTTACATTTCCGATGATTCCCCTTTTCTTTGGAAACCCCGTGTCCCCTC
>JAPYYD010004669.1:0-12881 GCA_028551405.1 Uromys caudimaculatus | reverse complement strand
TGATTCTTTATTAGCACAGTAAATTGAATGACACCTTTCTGTAAAGATAAACGAGATTGCTATATTCCCTGCCCTCATTGCAAGATTCAGGGAACATTGTGAATGTGGTAGAGGAATGAATGTAAGAGTAGATGAACATCTGAAGGATGTTTTTCTGACATTGTGTAGATCACTCACTGCTGAACACAGTGCTGCTATAGGTATTAGCACAGGCCTTCAGAAAATGGAACTTTCACTATTTTAGCTGGAGGAGAGAGAGGCCAATGGAATCCCACCCCTCTTTCCTGGGGGCATATTGGCAGTTAACTGTTATATTGAAGAGAGGCCAGTGAGTCTCCACCCCTCCCTGAGGAAATACTGTCAGTTAACTGTTAGAGGGGAAGAGGATGTCCTTTCCTTCCTGGAATATGTAATGAAATGCATTTGCTCCCCAGCCCTAACCTTGTCAAGAAGTTCTAATTAAACTCATAAGCCCAAAAGAATGAAGGACACTCGTTACCAAGAAGTTTTCAGCAGCAAAAGGGTGGATAATGGGATAAACAGATTGGCTAACGACTATCAAAATGGTTGAAAGTGTTAAAGAGAAAAGGAGGGAAATGGATGTGTGAAAAATCAAATAGTTTTACAGCATTAGAATGGAATGCTATACATTAAACAAGAAGAAATGCTTAAAAAAAGCTTCTTTTACATCCAAGTTGAATATGACCTCAGTAGTGTTTTCTGAGTTGTTCTTTGGGCATAGGCTAAGGATGGTATAGAGATGTGTCTCAGCCATTTTCCTTTCATTTTAAAACTTTGTGTTTTGGTCCCAGGTCAGAGGATGTATCACTTTTTTTTATTTTTGTCTCTATTTTTTCAGTGTCAGACACAAATGCCTATCTATGGCCGGGCCTTAAGTCCAATTAGACTGCTGTGAAATACTTTTGAAGACAAGTGCTGCTTTCACACCCTTGAGTCTATCTTGCCATACTCATCATTGCTATGGTTCATTGCATTTACAGCTGAGTATGACTGTAGGTTGCTTTTCTCCCTTGACAGCTTACAAAGCATTTGCTAGAACTATGAGAGACAGGAGAGAGAGCTAATCCTTATAGATAGGGCATCCAGAATATTTGCAGATCAACATTTCCAAGTCCTTTGTCTAACATATGTGTGTGTGTGTGTGTGTGTGTGTGTGTTATGTATGTGTGTATATATATATATTCATTCATCAGAAACGGGCTTACCTGTAGTTCTGTGAGGCAATTAAGAGCAATTAAGTTAGCTTGTGTTGAATTTTTGGAGCTTGGATGATTTACTGCTGGGTAAAGCTTTGGATGACTTTTCTCTCGTATAGCCTTGCATGCAGTTTTCTGATTATATTTATGGTCACCTCACAGGAAATAACTAGTAACTGGAACTTTAAACTCTGGCAAGAACTGATGTCCGGGAAAGACTTATGCTCCATGGGAGTTTTAATGCGCTACTACTCTTATTGTGCTAAATTAACATAGTCCCAACCTTCCCTCTATATATCTAATTTAATTGAGATGAGTCCATGTGTTGGCCTTGAAGTCTACAGCCTCCCAATCCAGTGATGATATCACCAGTGGGTGATAAGGACAACTATGTCTGTTGTCATGGCAACCTTCATACATTTCCAGCATTCACTTTCCTGTGCCTTACCTGTGGGAGGTAGTGCTTTTACTTATGTCATGGTTCCGAATAAAAGGCAGAGCCCCCTGATCTTTTCACCTGTTTCTTCCTGTTCTTCATTGCTGCCCTCTTGTCCTTTTCTCTCCCCCCCCCCCCCACTCTCCCAATAAACCTTGTTTCCTGTGGAGCTGTGCTCACCTGGTATGATCTGTCTGGATATGAGGTGCCATTCTAACACAACATTTGGTACAGGGACTGGGGGATTGCTAGATGCAGGTGTGCTCACCTAGGCGTCTTCAGTTACCCACAGGCAGGGACCTTGATTGCCAAACATCGCTGCTCTGGTCTTGTGGACCACTGCCCCTGCAGCTACCCCCACCACATCCATGTGCCCTCTGGGTTTCTACTGCTGCAGCTGCTGACACTACCACTGCCACTGGCCACGTGGGTTTCAACCACTGCCCCTGCTGCATCTCCTGCCACTGCAGGTGGCCCTCTGGGTTTCGACTGCCTGCAGCTGCTGCAGCCACTGATGCTTCCATGTGGATTTCTGCCACAGCAGCTGCAGACCACTGCCACCTGCCGCTGCTGAACCCACAGACTTCCACCATGTGATCTGCTGCTGCAGGATACACTGCTAGCTTCTACCATGTGGGTTAAGCACCATGGGCCAAACCTCATTTGTACGGGTCTACCACCCACACAGCTCCACTTTTCTGGCTATCAGACTGCTAAAATTCTCACACAAGTATGGGTGGATTGATTGGTAAGGTTTTTCCTTCAGTCAGCGGAGAGGAACCTGGTCCCCCAGAAAGGTCTGGCCAACCTCTATGGGATAAGAGTTTTTCATGGCCAGGATCCCTATGACCAGCCTCCTAACTGATGTACAAGATAGGACTTCGACCTTTGGGTGACTCCCTCTTGAAATCAGTTTCCTTAACCCCCTGCCCCCAATTGACCTCTTGCAGCCATTCAGAAAAGCCTAGGCCTAGGTAGAGACACTTCCTGGTGAGTCAGGGACTCATTGTAGTCCCTAGATTGTTCACATGATGACCTGGTCATCTAGCCTGGCTTTACATTTGTAATTTGTTGTTGAACTTTTTCTCAGGACTCTGGTACAAATAGTTCAACAATATCCCTGTCACCCAATGGGCACCTCATCGTCTTTGACTGTCCCTTCAGGTTCCCCACTGGGATGTCTCCTGGAAAATCTCAAATGTTTGAAGTTAATGCTCAACTTGAGGGCATCAAAGCAGGTCACCTCTGCAATAAGGTCTGGATTCAGTACCCATTAGACAACTGCTCTAAATGGTCACTTAATAGCGCATTAGATCCAATTATTTTACAGGATCTTCATACATACTGTTAGCAGTCTGGTATATGGAAAAGTCCCCTAGGCCCACGTATTTACCTTTCTTTACTCCATCCCCTCTTTCTGTTCTTCTTGTTCCCCAACCCAACTTCTCCTAGCCATGACACCTCCACCAGATGACACTACAACCCTTGATCAGGTGACAAATGGCCTCCTTTCTGCTGCAGACCTATTTCTATGCCTTCAAAAACCCAAACCACTGCCTCAGTTTCTTCTTCTCAACAGATTATCCCAGAACCTCCTTGCTCAACCTCTCCAGACCCCTCCCCTTCTCCTGTGGCAGCTGGAGATCTCTCCAATCACCAGGCATTGGCACCTATTTTCAACCCCCCCATCCCTTGCTGTAAGGCCACAGACAAACCCCCAAGTCCCTCTCCCCCTGGGACACCTGACCCAGCATCAGTCCTTCCTTTAAGGGAAGTTTCTGGGGTAGATGGCCTAGTCAGAGTACATGTTCCTTTCTTACTGAGTGAACTTTCTCAAATAGAAAGCAGACTGGATTCCTATACCTCTAACTCCTCTGCCTTTATTAAAGAATTTCAGTACATTACTCAGTCTTACAGCCTGACTTTCCATGATGTACATATGATCCTCACTAATTAATTTCCAGACAAATGCAGGTGAGCTTGGGAGTAGGCAAGAAAACATGCAGACAAGACTCATCAAACAGATGGAACATATCCAATAGGATCTGAGGCAGTACCTGACCACGATCCTTGATGGAATTATAATTCTCCAAGTGGTATTTTAGCCAGAGATATATTCATAATCTGCTTCTTGACTGGTATCCGTGGGGCAGCCTTAAAACCAGTAAATTTTAAAAACTCCAAGAGGTCATCCAGGACAAACAGGAAAACCTGACTCAGTTTTTAGAATGCCTTACAAAGGCCTTGTTACAATACTAATCTAGACCCTGAAAATCCAGAAGGTAAGCAACTTCTGATGACTGACTTTTTTCCCAGAGCTACTCTGATACAAAAGCCAAATGTAGATGATTGGAGAAGGAACCTCTAACACCACAGGCAGAAGCCTTGGCACTGGCCTTCAAAGTATACCATGAGAGAGATGAAAAGGCCTGCAGACAAAAAACCAAACAAACAAAAAAATAAACATATGTTCGCAAAGGCTGTGTGACCAGCCCCAGCCACTGCTCTGGAATCCTGGTCTGGACCACCAGGCTCCTGCTACAAATGTGGTCAACAAGGTCATTGGGCAAGGGCTTGCCCTAACCCCCACAAGCCAGAGGGGCCATGTCCTAGATACCATCAGGAGGGACATTGGGCTGTCAATTTCCCGCATGTTGCACAGGATAGAGGGACATCACTCCCAGGTAACCCTCCAGCCAATCTCTTAGGCTTGGCTATGGACTACTGAAGAGGTCCGAGCTCCCTTGACCCGACCACTGCCATCACTAGCAGGGAGCCCCGGGTACTTATCATGGTACGTGGGTGGCCTATCTCCTTTGTCTTGGACACAGGGGCCACTTGGTCCTAATGGAGTTTTGGGGGACCACTTCCCCCTCTCATTCCCCTATTGTCAGGGTAGGAGGACTACCTTACCTTCCTCACCAGACCCTAACACTTAGTTGCATTTTTAGGGGTGTTCCTCTTACCCATTCTCTTTTGGTAGTGTCAACATGTCCTGTTCTCTTATTGGGATGGTATCTTCTAGATCAGTTGGGAGCCTCTATTTCCTTTGCTCCCCCCATTTGCCTAAACCCAAGCTTGCTAACAACCCCTCTTCTCCTTCTTTAACCAGTCAACCTACTAACCCTAACATTTTGCTTTCTTTACCAGTTTCTCAGGTAGACCCATGAGTCTGGGACTTCCAGAACCCATCTGTTACTAAACATCATTCTCCTGTTGTCATCGAATTACTGGACTCTATCAGGTACATCACCCAAGCTCAATACCCGTTCTCTCTCCAGAGCCTCAGTGAACTTAAGCCTATCATTTTTGATTTAAGGAAAAAACTCATTCGCCCTACCTCTTCCCCCTTTAACACCCATATACTAGCAGTTAAGAAACCTAATGGAACCTATCACCTGATTCAAGACCTCAGATGCATCGATTCTGCAGTGGTTCCCCTCCATCCTGTTGTGGCTAACTAACTCTTATACACTTCTTTCTACTGTCCCCTCGGGGACTTCCAATTTCTCAGTCCTAGATCTCAAGGATGCGCTTGTCTCTATCCCTCTAGATGCTAAGTCACAGAACATATTTGCCTTTACCTGAACAAATCTTGACACCCAATTTTCTACCCAACATACCTGGACTGTTCTACTTCAGGGATTCTGGAACAACCCACACCTGTTTGGTCAGACCCTGCCTTCTGATTTACTTTCTCTCCCAAAATCTAAGATTGTAGACAACATTCTTCTCTGTAGCCCCTCTCTAAAAATTAGCCAAGCTGACACCTCTGGTCTTCTGAATTTCCTTTCCAATCAAAACTAAAGTCCAACTGTGCACTACTCAGGTCACCTATTTAGGACTAACAATTACCCCAACCCACAAGGCTTAGATAGAAAGAATCTGATTCAGTCTCTAACTGTTCCTTCTACAAAGGGAGATATTTTGTTATAACTAGGAATAGACAGTTTTTTATGTTCCTGGGTGTGACAGGATTTTCCCTGTCCAATCACACTAAAATATTAGTGCAGCAAGAGTCCTGTGATTGGACAGGGAAAAGGGAGGCAGAGCTAAGACTTGCAGAGACAGAGAGCTTCTCGGGAGAGAGGGGAAGCCAAGATGGAGGTAGATGGACAGGAAGAACCACCTGAACCAGCATGGCTTTAAATAACCACAGGTAGTCATGATATCATGAAGGTTAGAATAATTAGGATAATTTGTCTAATCTAGGTGGACAGCTTATATCATTATCAATTGGTTCTGAAATTATTGTATTGTCATCTTGTGAACTGAGAATTTATTGATACATAAATCTGACTTTTTAATTATAAGCTTCTAGAGTTTTGTTTCTTCTGGGTGAAAGGGTGTTGTGGCAGCTGACCATGGAGTGGATGGTCATTGTGTGGGGCTGGTGTGGCAGGGAAGGGAACTCAGGAGTTCCAGCCCTGCTGGAGAGTTGGCATGCAAAGCGTAGCCCAGTGGGACTGTGTTGGGGCCAAGAGTTGCTGGCACAAGCATGAGAAAGAGCCAGTCATTTTTTAATATTTCCCGTAACACCTGAGTTCCTTCTTTTCCCCTCCTTCCCTGCCCCTTATATGAAGCAGCATTAGGCCTCACCCACAAACCTCTTCTCAAACCTGTTACCAAGCCTTTTCAAAGGCTCCAACAGGCTCTCTTTAAGGCTGCAGTTTTACACTTCCCGGTCCTGAATTGTCCTTTTGCCCTCTACATAACTGAAAAAGAGGGATTTTTCCCTTGGATTCCTAGATTACCAACTGAGACCCTCTTTTGCACCTGTAGCATACCTGTCAAAAAAACTAGACCTAACCATCCAGAGATGGGCACCTTGTATTCGTACCTTAGCAGCCACCGAACTCCTTATTTGAGAGTCAAAAAACCTAAACTTTGTGTCACCTATAACCATCTTCTCTTCTCATAACCTGTCACAGCTCCCAACGTACAAAGTCTTACACACTCTACCTCCTTCCAGGGTTCTTTCTCTTCAGGTAGCACTAACAGAAGACTCCACACTCACCTTCCAATCATGCTCGCCTCTTAATACTGCCAATCTTCTTCCTCAACCTAATACTAACTACTCCCTATCTCACTCCTGCACTGAAACTTTATAGGAACTATTGCCTCATCCTTCACACATACAGGAGGGCACATTGCCTCAAGCCATTTATACCTGATATACAGATGGAAGCTCCTTTCTACATGAAGGGGCCCAAAGAGCTGGCTATGCTATAGTGTCAGACACAGAAGTGGTTGAGGCACAGGACCTTCCTACTCATACCACCAATCAACAAGCTGAACTAGTAGCCCCTACCCGTGCCTTTTAACTGGTATGGAGACAATCCCTCAACATCCTCACAGACTCCAAATATCCTCCTGTCCCATGCTGCTATCTGGAAGGAGCACATGTTACTTGACAAAAGGAGGATCAGTAACTCGTGCAAATCAAATAATGGCCATGCTAAAGGCCTCCCATCTCTCCACAGCTATTGGGATTATCCACTGCAGATTCCACCAGACAGATGACTCTATTGTCTCCAAGGGAAACAACCAAGCCAACAAGGCAGCTAGAGCTGCAGCACTTAGGGGACTAGCCTCGTCTCACTCCCTTAGGACATTCTTGCACTGCAACCCGCATCTCCACCCTCACTCCCTGACACTCATCAAACTCTGTCCTGTCTTCACCAACTCTTCCATTCTAACAGCCAGGCATTGTCTTATTTTGTTTAAACCCACCTACAGCCTACTCCTGAGGCCTTAAGTTTCTTAAAAATGTATTACTGCCTCTTGCAAAATCTGTCAGATATCAGACTCCAACTCCATGTATCATAGCACCACTTTTCCTACCCATCAGGCTAGAGGTTCCCTTCCTGGAACCTACTGGGAACTTGACTCTACCCATATGCCCACTGTCAAACATGCCAAGTACCCCCTGGTCTTGGTGGACACCTCAGGGTAGGTGGAGGCATTTCCCACAACTAACAAAAGGGCTCAGACAGTTTCTGATTTTCTCCTCTGAGATATCATCCATGGATTTGGTGTCTAAGCCTCCCTCCAGTTAGACAATGGTCCTGAATTCACTTCCCAAACTTCTCAAACTCTAACTAAAGACCTAGACATCCCCCGGCATTTTCATATTCCCTACCACTACCAGTCTTCATGAAAAGTAGAAAGAACTCACTGTTGTTTAAAAACCACTCTTGCTAAGATGTCACAGGAACTTCCCCTGGATTGGGTAAAACTTCTACCTCTGGCTCTTTTCAGGCTACAAGTTCTCCCCAAGTGACTTCTCATCTCACCTTTCAAACTTATGTATACATGTCTAGTCCTAATCCCTAGTCTTTCACCTAAATGCTCTCTCCTCCCTGATCATCTACTCACTCAATACTTTGCAACCTCTGCTCTTTCCTATGGAACTTTGCTGACCACCATCTACCATGACCACACACTGTCCCCTGTCCATTGCCTATTAACATTGGAGACCAAGTTCTTCTATCCCCTCACCTCTCTCCCCTAAATTGCATAACCCTTTCAGGGTAATCCTTGTGACCCCTATAGCTGCTAAACTTGAGGGACTCTCTCATTGAGTCACCTCAAACCTTTCACCCCTCCTCCTCAAAATGACTCTTCTTCCTACACGTCAACCCTAACAGGAACATGCTCTCTCAAGCTACAGAAGACATCAAGACCACCCACCTTGTCTCCAATCCCAGAAAATGAGACTTCACTGTGGCAGCTGAGCTTGACCCCCTGGATTAGACATGGGCTTCTCATTCTGCCCCTGCTGTTTGTTTCAATCCAGGGAATCCCTTAAATCTAGAGATTTGAGGTTCAAGAGACTCCAACTGATATTATTCTTTCCAAATAGGGTCAGGAAACTGCTCCATAGCCGGATGCCAGGAACTGATCCAAATTTCTGTCATCCCTATATATGTTATCCCATTTAATATTATGATCTCTTTGCTTGCTTTCTATTTGACAAGACAAAAGATGATTGTAAATAATGGCCAGACAAATATAGGGCTGCTCATATTGGTCTTACCAGATACAAATGCTAGGATCATGGAACAATCACTTCTATATCAACAACGCAACACACTCCTTTTCTACATACAAGATCCATGGAATCCCAGGTGGGAGACAGGAGTTGTTGGTAAACTCTACCATAAAAACCAAGCCAGGTCCTCAGTAAGTACTATCCATATCAAGAGAAAATATGTCTCAATTGCCAAATTTCTAGATATCAGAAAAGTAGGGGAAGTAGTCAAACACTACTTTGAGGTCCATACCTCCTTGACATCCCCCCTCATAAATGGCACTAACTCGTCATTTCGCCTTTTGTTTCAGACCTTGACCTCAGCATATCAACTACTTAATGTCACCAGACTTGGTTGCTTTAAAGATTGCTGGCTATGTGTATCCCTTGGAACTAGCTCACAATTGCCACTTACAGCCTCTCCAGTGATACTGCTGAATAATGCTACGTCACCTTTTATCAGCTGCCCTGACTATGATGTTTCCATGACTCCATACCTTTTCTCTATCCTTCTTTTTGGGTTGGCAAACTATTTTAAGACCTCTGGGACATGTTCTGTAGGAACTCTAAGCTCCCTAGACCACAAAGAGCCACAACCCTTGATACTTCATCTCTGCCACAATGCCCTTCAGTACAAAACACATCAATTCTTTGTAGCACTCAGGTATATTATTGCCTACCTGCCAGCTGGTCAGGAGTTTGCACGGTGATATTCTGTTTCCCTGAACTAGGAGTAATCCAGGTAAACAAGGTCCTACCAATCCCAGTTGTAGATATGACACCTGCCCAACATAAGAGGACAGTTCAGGTTGTGCCACTCCTGATCAGTGAGCGAATAGCCATAGGTGCTGGTATGGAAATTTCAGGGATAACTACTTCTATAACCCAATACAATAAGTTCACTTCCAAGGTTAGCACCGGTTACTAAGAAATGTCTGAAATCATGCTCACCATCCAGAAACAGATCGATTCTTTGGCAACAGTAGTGTTTCAGAACTGATGGGCACTAGATGTTCTGACAGCTAAAGAAGGTGGTCTTTGCCTGTTCCTCCAAGAAGAATGATGTTTTTACATCAACCAGTCTGGGATTGTGAGAAATAATATCTAGCAGCTACAATCAGACATCCAGAATCGCAGGGAAGGTAAGGCCTCTGATTCTTGGATTTTCGAAACCCCTATATGGAAGTGGATACTCATTTTCATAATGCCTTTTCTAGTCATTTTCATGGCATTACTATTTGTTCCCTGCCCCATTAATCTTGTTTTTCCATTCCTTCAACAAAAAAAAAATTCCAAAAAAATTCTAATCAAACGATCAGATCCTGTTACAGGATTACCAGCCCCTGTCCACAGAGGAGCCTGATATGAATGTTTACCCAGTGGACTCCGATGGTAAAAGTCAGCCTCACCCTGAAATTGACGATATCCTTAGACAGCAGAAAGCAATTTAAGAGATTCGATGCTCCTTTTCCCTTTTCACCATCAACTTCCCCTCCCCCTCTTTTGCTTTTCTTTATAAGAAAAAGGGAGTCATGTTGGCATTGGAGCCTATAACCTCTGACTCCAGTGATGACATAATCCACAGGCGACAGGGACCCGCCTGTTTTTGGCCATGGCAACTTAACTGTGTGAGGTAGTACATGTGATTACATCATGGCCTGAATAAAACACAGAGCTCACCAACCTTGTCACTTTATCTTCTTCTCTGTTGCCCCCTATCATCCTCCCCCTCCTTTTCTACCAATAAATCTTCCTCTCCTGTGGAGCTGTGCTGATCTGATGTGATCTGTATGGATACAAGCCACCATTCTAACACAACATCATGCATAAAGGCACTTACTTGATGTCAAGCTGAACAACCTAAGTTGAATTCCTGGCACTCTCATGGTAGGAAAATATCAACTCCCATGACCTTCATGGATGCATGTGCATGTACACACACACACACACACACACACACACACACACACACACACACACACAAACACACACACACACACATACAGAGAGAGAGAGAGAGAGAGAGAAATGAAAATAACAAAAGTAAATTAATAACACTCAAATTTGTATCCATATATTAGTACAGCCTTCAACCCTCAGCAAAGAAGTTTCTTACAATGGACAGCACCCAACACGGAGACTTAAAACTACTAAAAATACAAAGAATAGGTCACAGTGATCATCCCCAAATGGATAATCTATATCACTCCTCTACCCTTAAGGCTTAGGGAATATTAATATGTGGCAGAAAGACCTTAAGAACTAGGCATTGGGGAGGACCAGAACATAGTAGTGTCTTCTGGATATGATAAAACCACTGCAGTCATGAACTGACAGCAGTTGTGGTTGCATCTACAAGACTGGCAGAACATCCATACAATAAGCATTCTAGCATGCGTAGAAGAGGGGATCCGGAAACCCAATCTGCACCTGAAAGGTATTAGCAGTTGATGGTTATAGGAGGAAGTTGAGTGCGTTTTCTTCTCTTGTGGTTTGCCCCTACTCTGGTGGATGGCTTTATAGTCGTGCACATATTGCCAGTACTGATCTCAGGGGGCTATAAACAAACAAAAAAAAAATATAAGAGTTTGGGAAGTTGAGAGGGAACTACAGTCATGTGTCAGGAAAGTTAGTAGGTATAAGGGTGAATGTGTTTAAAATATATTGTATATATATTAAATTCTCAAAGAATAGATAAAATTAAAATATTTAAAGAACCTTAGTTGAGGGCAACAAACTGGAGCTATCCAACCTCAACGTTTTTCCACCCAACCTCAGAGCCACATGAATTTCTGCTTTATAAAGTGTTCAAAATTTGATATTTCACAACAACAACACAATAGGGGGAACAATAAGGGGACTGCAAATTAGAAAATTGTAGTGAGTTATAGCTATCCTCATTCTCATAGTGATGGCTACATTAGGTGAATGCATATGCAAAAGGCATCAAAATGTGCACATTTAATGTATGTGCATTTTATTGTTGATTTGTATATGTTGTGTGTATATGCATGTGTTCTGGTGAGTATGACTGGGTGCAAAAAGGATGGCTGTTTGTATGCACGTGAGTGTGTGTGTGTAGCAGAGGAAAACTTTCTAGATTCTGAGGTGCTGTCAACTTCAAAACCACACAAACAAAAGAATAACTACAACCACAATCACAACAACAAACAACCAAGGTCTCTCAATGGTCTGGGACATACAATATATGGTGGGCAAAGTAGCCAATAAGTATCAAGGATCTACCCATCTCCATATCCTCAGTGCAGTAAATAAAAGTTTTATCAACACCACACACAGGTTTTTAAAATTTATTTTTTAAACAAGGTCTGATTAATAGCCTTACATTGATCTGCCTATCTCTGCCTCTTGTATGCTGAGATTAAAAGTCTATGCCACCATGCCCAGTTGATGAGTTTATCAGTTTTAAATGTGACTTCTGGGGATCAAACTCAGGTCTCTCATGCTTGTAAGGAATCAACTGAGTAATCTTTCCTGGATGAATTTAAAAAGTGTTAGAAAATACACAGTAAAGCTATATAGAACAATAGCTTTACTATTAATAGAATAATAGCACAATAGTTTTTAAACTACCCTGTAGACAAAACTACCTACATCTTTGTTTGGAGTAGTGGTTGGCAGAACACTACTTAGTGTCCTACTCCTCCCCCACTTTCTGAAAAGGCAGGCTACATCAGTGGTACACTTGCAGGTTCCAATCAAGATTACTGTCTTTGGTACACGCTAGCACCTTTGATGGAATGAAGTCTTTGGCTCTTCTGAGAGTCTTAATACATGAGATCATAAGGAGGAGTGTAAGAAACACCACAAGTAAGTAGGAGTCCTATAGTTGATGTACCACCTATCTTGGGATTGAAGTGCCACCCACAGTTCATATCCATGTAAAGCCCTGAACCCATGCTGCATCCCTAGCCACTGACATATAGGAATACCCTGGGTTTTCCCTGTTACTCTATAAATCTTCAGGGGTACATATAAGCTAGTTCCGTTCTGACACTCCAATGAGTGTCCATCAGGGGGTTGTTCATCGTTCTCCCAACCTTGTAGAAACCAATATCCCCTTTTACCATCTGCCCTGTCTACCCTTCCTCCAACTCCCCCTCCCGTACCACAGGTAGAGACTGAGAGTGACAGAAATATTTTCATATCTGATTGATTTTATTGTCACCATCAC
>JAPYYD010004668.1:0-12883 GCA_028551405.1 Uromys caudimaculatus | reverse complement strand
CATCCATTTGCCTGCAAATTTCATTAAGTCATTGTTTTTAATAGCTGAGTAGTACTCCATTGTGTAAATGTACCACATTTTCTGTATCCATTCCTCTGATGAGGGACATCTGGGTTGTTTCCAGCTTCTGGCTATTATAAATATGGCTGCTATGAACATAGTGGAGCATGTGTCTTTATTACATGTTGGAGCATCTTCTAGGTATATGCCTAGGAGAGGTATAGCTGGGTCCTGAGAATAGTTACATTTTTAAAGTATAAAAATAAACATAGCTAAAAATTCCACATATTGAGGTTTTAGCCTTAATAGTTGTTTTGCAAGGAAAAAACAGGAGTAAAATATTTTAAAAGTTAATTATTTTTTGTTTGTGTGGTGTGTGTGTGTGTGCGTGCATGCGTGTGTATTATGATACAATGCATTTGAGGTCAGAGGATAACTTCAGGTGCTAGTTCTGCCTTCTATCTGTCTGAAATAGATTTTCTTGTTTGTCACTGTGTATACCAACTTTGAAGGCACAGGAGCTTGCAGGGATTGTCCTGTTTCCACTTTCCTTGTTGCTACTGGGATTATAAATTTACAATTGTATGTCTGGTTTCATGTGGTGTCTAATTTCTTTACCTGTTGCTGCAATAAAACACTTTGTCAAACAACTTAAGAGAGAAGGTTAATTATGACTTGTTCAAGGCACAGTCTGTTACAGCAGGGAAGCAAGAGCTTAAGAGAGTTTGTCAAGCTGAAGCTACAGTCAAGAAGTAGAGAGAGACCAGTGTATACCAGTGCTAAGCTTGCTTCCTCCATTTTAAGCAGTCCAAGACTCCCTGCCCAGGGAAGTAGCCATTAAAGATGTTTAATTATTTTATCAGGAAATATGAAGATAATGGCCCTAGAGTTGGCAGGGGGACCAGTGATATAGGATTCCACCTGTTTCCTCTCCATTGGCTATACTCCCCGAGGCTTCCTGTCTCATGGCTATAAAAATGGCTGCCAGTCCTTGAGCTCATGTCTTCATACAAGGACATTGCAGGCAGTAGGAAAGCACTGAAGGGAGAATGGAGTCCTCGTTTCATCAAAGAGAAAGATGATTTCTTTTTCTTTCCTTGCTCTGCACTGTGTCATTGGGAACATTTGAATAAAGAAGACTAAGAAAGTAATATACTCATAAATTATTGATAGAACAGACTGACAAGAATAGAGTTGATCCATTATGATCACTTTTATTTGGGCTAGAACATCACAGTTCCTTTTTATTAGTAAACATGGAGAAATGTACTGTAAATTATGTATACCTGATAATACACAGTAAAGATTAGGTTTGCCTATGAGTAATCCAGATCCACCATGACTAATTAATCTAAAGAGAAATGTACTGAATCCCTATAAACATTCAGATAGGTAGTGTAGGGGTTCATATTCCTCTCAGAATTCCCCTCTCACGCAGAAAACAAGCCTCATGGTGCAAAATGGTGGTGAGCATATTTGTTCCTTAAGCAGTAGGGTGGAAAAGGGTGATAGGTGAGAAGGGACTCCAAATGGCACACTCTGGCTGTCACTTAAAGTTCAGTAAATCTGTGCCCGGAGAGATGTCTCAGTAGTAAAGGGTGGGTGCCTACAGGGGGCCCACCAGTCACATCAGGCAGCTTACAATTGCCTGTAACTCCAGCTTTAGCAGATGCCCTCCATGGGCTCCTGCACTCATGGGCACATACTGCTCCCATACACATAATTAATATAGAATATATAAATCAATAATACAATAAAAATTAATATAAAATATAAAAATTAAAAATAACAAGGTTTCCTTGAGGCTGTTTCTGTTCTGATGCCTGATACTTGGGTATGCAGTCAACCCTATCTGTTAGGGAGGCAGAGAAATGCTCTTTTGTAATGGCTGGATACATGCCTAGGTAAAACTTGGTGCCTACTGGAATGGAAACCACAACGAAAGATGAATGGATACCATGATATTCCTAGTAGTGTCCACTATGAGTGAGCTAAAATAAATAGTCAAGATTATCACTATTCTAAAACTGACATCATCCAGAATGGATTTATTTGTACTCTTGTTATTGAAAAGGAAATTTTGTTATGGCATGCGAAGACTGTGGATGGAGATACGTTTTATTTTTTAAAATTTATTTCTATTTTTCTCTCACCTAGTGTTTTGGTAAAAACTAAAGAAAATATTGATGAATGTCTCTGGATTTTGCTATTTTATATTTTATAGGTGATATTTGAAAGATACCTTTTGGACTTGTCTTGAGATCTCAATTATTTAAAAAAAAAAAACAGGAAAGAAAGAATGATAAGTTTCTCAAGGGTCTTAATGACACAACTCAGACCTAATATTATACAAAATTATTATGTGAAATACATTAATATGGTGTAAGCTGTTGGACAGGTAAGGTTCTTTTTAAAGTTTTAGTTTTTCTTTGTTAATGGTACTAGACACTAGATACTAAGATTTTTATTGAATAGATTTGTGTGTGAAAAGCCCTACCTCTTTATGAAATTGCTTCTATACAGATGAAAATTTTATATCCACGCTTAGAGGTACAAAAGCAATTTAGGTATATAATTGTTCTTGGCCTGGTCTGATTATATAGCCCACTCATCTAAATGTGAACACTTCAATATTTTTGGCAGAAAAATAAAACCTTTCTTACTTGCTCACATAAATAATACTACCCAGTGAGTCTGTATTAATCCTGGCTTTGTGAATTGAAGTTTTAAAGTCTAAGTCGTCTCCTATTCAAATAATCATCCTGGTAGGGACAGCTGTTTTATTACTAAAGGCATCTATGCAGAATCTATTTGCAATTTCCCTGTCACTGTTCTTTGGTGGAATGCTTGCACTGAGGAGAAAAGTGAGTTGGGTTTTCTAATTTCTAGCGGTCATTCCTCTATTATCGTGACCAGCTCTCTGAGGATTGTGATTGAAAGTTGGCTCCTAACAGACACAGCATCTTCCTAATTCTGTGTAAGATAATCATGGTTTTGTGAGTCCCTTAATGGATTCATTATTCCATGTCCCTAACAAATTGAGTCCCTGCCAGTCAATGAAGAAAATTGTTTTACGTCTTTGGTACCACTTTTAAATAGGCTCTGATTTTGTTTTAATCTCACATATGGTATTCATAAATAAAGATGTCATATGGGGTGTAGTAAAATTTATATCTCTGCTTTCAAATGGGGTTGTGGAGCCTCTTTTTGCACTATTATTCTATATGACTCTGTTATTTTTTCCCCTGAGAGTCTGCTATTTTGTTGAAATACTAATCGCTTATGTCCCACTGTATGCAGCACATTGTTCTGGGTACTTTAAAACATACAACCAACCAATCAGATAGGGTTCTTCTGTGTTCATTCATCCCTGCAGCTGATATAATTATGTGGGGCTGCCTTAGACGTTTGCCCATTTTGTTCAGCTCCCACCATGATACTCAAAATCCCCTCGTTTCATGAGGGTGGTATCTGTCTCTCAGTGGAGAATGTGCCCTTTCAGTTCCTTGCACACAAAGCCCTTGATCCAGCTCTGATAAGCATATGTACACCCTACATAAAGTAAATTCTATGATGGTAAGTCAGTCACCACAGGAAACATTGGTAAAAGGTATAATAGGAGAGTCCAGTAGCTATCCCTGTGGGGTTGGTGGGGTTTTTAAAAAGTGTTAGCACTCATAGGTAGTAGGGATGATGTTCTCAAAATACCAACTCTGTGGTATACTTTAGGCATTTTCCCAATGGTGAAGTCTTTGCAATGAAGTGCCCAGGCTCTTTTGTGATTCTGTGTTATTCAATGTATTTAATAATATGAGTCTTATTTCTGTTATAACTAAAGCTACTGGTTTATATACAACTAAAAATTATATTAACAAGTAACAAAAATTAAAATAAACATTTTGAAATGGACATTTGTATGTTAGAATAGAAATAAGCAATGACTCAAAGACAGGCATAGTGGAACACATGCAATCCAAGAAGAGCGAGGTGAAAGCCTGAGGTTCGGAAGTTCAAGGCCAGTCTCTGCTATATTGGAATTCAAAGCTAATCATGGTCTACAGAAGATATGTCTCAAGAATAATATAAAATAAATAAAAACAAGGTAGGTCCTATAAGATAATAAAGTAAACATCATAGAAAGGATGGATGCTGAGGTTACTCAACAAGTAATATGAGCCCCTAATAGATGATAGCCATGGTATTAGGTACTAAGGATAAGAAACTAAGAATAAATGAAACAGCCCTGTCTCTTTGGGTCTTAAAGTCTAAGAAAGAAAACATTAATCCCTTCCCTGGCATCAGGTTTGACAAGGCTGTTGGAGCAAATAAGAAAGCATGGTGTGAAACCCATATAAGGTACTTACATACTCTGGATTAGTCAAGTAATACATCAGAAAGGTGGCATTAAAAACAAGGTGGGAAATGAGTACTCTCTAATGAAACTGCTAGGGTTTAAAAGTGTGTAGGTAAGGGAAGCTTTGTGAAGTTCTTGCAATGAGACAACATATACATATAAAAAAGGATAATATTTTTGTGGAAAATAGAGGCTATGAAGTTGGAAGGGGTATGTGTTGAATGGAGAGACATAGAAATAGAGAAACAAATATCTCTCCTATGCTTAACGTTGCTCATTAAATAAGTAGTATAACTTTAAGTTTATACATATTATGTTTTATTTAAAAGTGAATTATCTTTAAAAATGTAGTGTTAATGTACCTAAACCTTTCCCCATTCTTTTATTAGCAAAACTTTAGGTAAGACCAAGAAAGTATCTACTGTGCTCTGTGGCTATGGGTAGATTGAACATTTATTTTGGAAGGTGAAAAATTTCAATAAAAGGCAACTACTTGAAAGGTGGTGATTTATACATAACATATTTATGAAAAAATTTACATATATAAAACTCTGTGCTTATTCTCAAAGAAGTGCTTTCAACATTTCATTTTATGTTAATGAGTTTAAATATATCCTATGAAAAGCAAATGAGCTTAGGTTACATAGCAATTTCCTTTGAGATAACACCTATCATCTTTGTGGGAAGCTTGTTAAGACAATGGATGTCCTAAAGGGAGGGAAAAACATTGTATCCTACAGGAAATCTCATAAGTCCCAGGAAGTAAACAACTCAATCATTCCAGGAAGTCCCTGAAACTGAGAAGATATATTATTCCCTTTCCTCCTAGGTACATAAGCAGTAAGATCTGCTGCAAGACACTCTCAGATCAGCTGAGCTATCTGAAAGAGGCAGAGATCGCCTGAGCTTCCTGAAAGAGACACTCTCAACCTGTTGATCTGCCTGTGAGTTGTGGAGTGAGCTCACAAATTGCAGATTTTTATCCACACTGATGTGGGGTTTTGATGATGCAACTGTCTTTGAATCATTTCCACTTCTTTATGTAAACCCTCACCCATACTTCACCATTAGCTCTAATAAACTCATTGATTCACCAATTGGTGGTATCCGTACTTTTTAGTCCATTGTTGAATCCTTGTCTGTGGTGACTGGATGCTTATTTAGCCTGCATACCCTCAGGAATAGTGACACATAGCAGCTTCATGTACTGATGAGAATGTTCTGGCTCATAATGGATAACTAAACTTAGTCAGGATGCAAATTAAGTTGAAGAACACACACACACACACACACACACACACACACACACACACACACACACACACAGATTACACTGAGTAATAGATTTTAGAAGGCCCAGCATGTATACTGGATAAATGAAGACTTAGAGGTTTATGAATGACAGAAGACACATAAACTTCTGACTAGGGAGCCTATTACTAACATAATCTTGAGAGTTCTGATAATTTTTCTAAGGAATGGATAAACTATGTCCTTTCAAACAAAGTGAAACAGAGGATGATCACTTGTCTTTCAAACCTCTTTGAGTAAACAGCCATTAAAAGCATCTCTGCAGTACCCTTATTCCTTTCAGTTACTTTTGGTTTAATTTTGTAAAAAATCAGGCCACACCACTTCTTTAAACTGGAGTTATCCTTTGTGCTGGAAAATAAAGACTTTTTTTTTAGTGTTTTTCCCCAGTTGACTGCACTCAAAACTACTAGGTGCTTAGAAGCGCAAAGGCAGAGACGCATAAAAACACCTTTCAAAACTCATCTTGGTTTTAGGAACTTAACTTGTTGAGAATGCTGATAGCAATGGGATGGCATTAATTAGATCTGTGGGATGCTAGCTGGAAAACTTCAATGTCGTTATTTGAAGGGTCATATTTGTCGATGGACAAGTACATGTATTTCTGGGAATTTTGTGAAATATCTACTTACGCAGGCCCCCTGGATGACCTACTATGAATCTGCAAACAGGTTTTCTTGGCATGTGGAAATCCAGCTGATGATAAACAAAACCATCAGTGTTGAACAAGATACACAATTACCAAGGCATCTAATTAACTTGTCAGCCTTAATTAGTTTGAAGAATAGATTAGTGTTGCTCTGAAAAACTTATGAAATGTTGTTTTTAATACAAATGCCAAATAACTTATCGAAAGAATACAATTAAGTGATGATGAGTCAGATAGAATTTATATGTTAAAGAACACAATCACACAAATTCATTTTGCACATACATTTGCTTACTTACAAAGTTCATGAATGATACTTAGCTAGTCAGAGCCCTTGTTGCATGATGTCAGCTGCAAACTCTAACTTGACTGTAGTCTTACTTGTACTTACAAGTTTGAAAACGAGAGTGGGTGAGGACAATATAGAAAAACAAGGTGTTAGATGTGAGTGCTGGTAGGCTCACTCGGCCCTATTACTTCTTAATTGGATTAGAATGCTCGAGGCTTTGAGGGAGAATTTAGGAAGAAGAATAGAGTCTTATTTTCCTAAATAAGAAGAAAATAGCACAGTTATGATTCTGTTAATAGAAGTGTCATGCCAAATACCTTATGCTTCAAGGAAAAATTATACAGCTTTTGAGTCCGAAAATGTAGCTATTGATGGAAAATGTCTCAGTAAGAAAGAATCTTGCTGCTGGCTAATTAGGAGCATTGGTGTCCATGGGCATTCTTTTCTTGGCAGTGTTATGTGTATAGAATGTCCGGTGACTATATTCTTATCTCATTACCCTTCCTTATCCATCTCCTGTTCTCCCTGACTCCACTTTTATCAATGATTTCACCTTTTCCACCGTGTGTGTGTGTGTGTGTGTGTGTGTGTGCGCGCGCGCACGCGCGTGCGCGCGCACGTGCTCATGCAGGAGGGCACGTTCTGCTGTGTGTTTGTCATTTGGATGTCCATGTTATATCCAGGAGCTGATGTCTTATTGTGCCCCTCTCTGTCCTCTTGCTCTTATAATCTTTACAACCTTTCTTCTGTGATATTTCCTGGGCCTTGTCAGGGGTGCTGGAGATGTCTCATTTGGGGCTGAACATGCAACAGTCACTGGTTCTTAGCACTCTGACACGTTGTGAGTGCATTGCTCTATGAAAAAAGGTTCTCTGATCCAGGTTGAGAGCGGCAGTGGTCTATGGGTATAAATGGAGATATTTAAGATGCAGTTTTGCATCAGTGGAACATTCTCCAGTAGGCCCTGTGATCTTTGCAGCCATTGGGTTTTTTTTTTTTTTGTTGTTTGTTTGTTTTTAAACAATACCAGGTGAATGTTTGTTACTGTGGAGTGGGCCTTAAATCCAATAAGAAAGCGCCTGGTTACTCAAATAGTAGTTTTGCTATTGTCACATCAGTGGGCATGTCTTTCTAGGTACATCAGAATTGTAGCATCCAGTGTCAACAGGTTAGAAAGACTGTTTATGGCTCCCCACCAAACCTTGCAGCTTTGAACACTAGGGAGGAAGCTTCTGGCTCAGTCTAGCTTGACTTCTCTGTGTCTTAGAGGCAAAGTAGCTGGTGTGACTGAAGTGTCTAGTTCTAGTTGGTAGCCAAGAGAAATGACAATACTTGGTATTGCTGTGGGAACCCCTGAGGGCTCAGTGGCTGATAACCTATAGGGTGGTATCCCACTCCTGACAGAAATTCTTATTTAAAAACTATTGCTCCTGGGAACAGCATTAACAACTAACATTTGGCCTTATCTTGAAAGGTTGCTATCGGAAATTTGAACTTCTTAGACCTTAGGACTTTTTTTGATTCAAGACTAATTTTCTTGACGGATTAGTAAGAAATTGCTTTCCTATAACAATTTTAGAGTGAATGGAATGGGGGAAGAGTAATAGTTCATCAAATGAAAGGGCAAAACATTCAACTAAAAGGAAATCTACCAAGATATTAATTCTTTCGAATGGACAGAAGTTGTAAAAAGGGGGCTAAGAAGGAGATTCTCATTTATTGTTCATTATTTTTAAAGCTACCTCAGACAAAGTTATTATTCATTTTTAATACAACAATTGATAATGGTGTTAAGATAAATTGCTGAGTCCTGGGCATGCAAGGGTGTGGGACAGTAAAATCACGCCAGGAAGTTTGGTAAGGTAGAGTGGGTCTGAGACCCGGAGACTCAGTAGATGCACACTGGAAACTTAGGCGACTCCCTGCTCCCTGCCAAATTCCTGACCTGGAACACTGCCACACTCCCCATATAAGGACACATGACCCATGGTCACATAGGCCCAAGCTAATGCGGTATCTAGAGGCCCTGAGTGTTTAGCCAATAAACTTCCCTTCCCAGACATTCCTCTCTGCAAAAGGTATTTAATCTCAGGTCCACCCTGAGAAGTAGATACAGTATGGTAAGATATGCATCCATTTTCCACGATGAATAGTCAATAAACAGTTTAGAACCATGGACTGTCTCTTTCATCAAGATTCACCATAGGGAGCCAAAGAGAAGGCATTCGACTCTTGAGCCACAGCTTAATTGTCTTGTAGAAGGCCTCTCTGTGTTTCCAGCCACAAGTAGTACCAAGCTAAGGACAATCACTGCTGAACTATGTCGGAGCTCCCCATTTCATCTGACCCTGGGCTAGACTTTCCTCAGCCCTTGGGCCTTGGATTCTGTTGCTTGGCTCTTCTGAAACTTCCAGGAGATGTCCAAGAGTCTGAGAACCACCAAGGCCCCCCCCCGGCCTCATCACAAGCCTGGGGACACCTGACACTTATTCCTGACTTCTCTGTGTGGTTCTCCAGTGGCAACTGGGGGCCAAGAAGTCAGGGAATACCAGCTTTGGCTTTTTCACATCTCAGACTGCTCTTTCCAGTCTCTGGAGTGGTGTCTCAGGACTTCCCTGAAGCCTAGCACCAGTGCCCTGTAGCAGGACAGAACTTGGACCAACACAAGGGATGGCATGACTTGATACCTGACCCAGGAACAGAGCCAACAGGGTGTGAACTGCTATGAGTGTTGGTGGCTGGTGTGGGTGTAAGGCTTGTATGTATAATAATGTACATATTTTCATGTTCCTTCTTTGAGGAATGTCTTCTCTGACAAGATTAATGACTCCATGATAATCAGAGACAGCACGAGTCTGGGATGCGAGGGTATGGCTGATGTCTCAGCAAAATGGTAAATGTTGGGACCTTCAGAACAGCCCTTAAGGTTGTGGGAAAGAACTTTGAAAACATGAGTTCAAGAAAACATAATTTCTCAACTATACAAAATATAAGGATGCAATATGAATTGTATAAAGAGCTTCACAGACCTAAAAGGACAGAGCAGCTGCATGAATGAGCAAGCTTGTCAGAATAAAATGGCAGGCAGATACAAAGACAGGCAGATTCCTGAGTTCTAGGTCAGTCTGGGACAGAGATAGATTAAGCTCAGGCATGGTAAGAATGTCAATCTCAGGGTGAGATCCCACCCAGCTAGCTTATTATCTGTGCTTACAAAGGCAGGCACATCTCTGAATTCATTTAAAATGTTAAAAAAAAATGTGATTGCTGTCTCTTTCTAAGAATCTGGGGGTTGGGGTCATGGAATGCTGATTTCAGGGACAATCAAAAAGGGAACCTGGAGAAAATGACTGAAATGATATGTAATAAAAGACTGGTCCTTGGTCTATGAAAGCTGAGCTAACTGGAGAAGCTGTCTGGAGATCTCCAGAGAAAGCTGTTTCGAGCAGAGAGCTATCCAGAAAGCTGTCTTGAGCAGAACACAGGTTGTCAGCTTGTAACACCATGATTTGACTTTGAGTCATTCTTTTGCCACTCCCAGACACCCCATTCCTCAGGACTCCTCTCCAAGCCAAGGATGGTCCTTGGCAATAAGCAGAATGAAAGCAGTTTTAACTTTGGAGAATTTTGTTTACTCAGTATTTTCCTCGTTTATTTGTTTTGGTACAAATTCATCACATAATCTGAGGTTAAAATCCTTCTTAACTGGGTGTCTGTTGAACAGCACCGGCCAATGTAAAGGAATTACAATTCCAAGGTTCATTTGCAATGACATGCTTCATTACCATTGAGGATATTTGTTGAAACGAAGCTGTCATCTTTGTTCCCAAGAGCAAATCAACACAGTATAGGCACTCTCTGGATATTCTGTAGCATCCTGTTTTTGCACTGAAAACACTTCATAGTAGAGGAGACAGCTGTGCCCACTCTTGGTGTCCAGAACTTAAGTGCTAAATTCAGATTCTTGAATTATCTAATTGCTGCGCTGCCAGAGTGCTCTGCCAAAATATGGTAGAGTCACGTTAGACAGGGTGAAGGCAGTTTGCTGTGGACCCTCCTGCAGCTTGCCCAGAATCATGAGCTGGCAGGATTGTTACCTTCACAGCTGATTGCCATGCAAGGGGTCTATTCAATGCAGTCCTGAAAACCTTGGGAGATTTGAGAATAAAATGAGTTTTTTCAAAGTGTAAAATTTTTATTTTCTGAAAGTATGTACCAGTATGTGTGTAGTATTATCTCAGCATCTTATTAACAGCAAAACTTGCTTTAAAAGGTCCATTGCTTTTAATAGGTGGTACTTTAATAATCAGTCCAAAAATGAAAGCTAATGCTTATAGCTCACAATGTTCTAAATACAGAAGATAAAATATGAAAGACTCTAGGTTTGAATGATATTTTTCTTTTCCTGAATGCTGCATTTTTGTTTGTTTGTTTGTTTTTAGTACTATTGCCAAGTACTACATCTCTTCTTGTGGTTTCCCTAGTTCTTATGAAGGTGATTTTGCATGTGAATATTGTTCACGCTGATGTTTCTCAAGGGAGCAAGCCATGGAAAGTCACACTAAGCTACCTCCAAAGTGTCCCTCAGGTGTCCCTGATATATTTCCGTAGTCTGTGAAAGGCCTTGATAAGGAATGTTGAAGTCATCTAAGAGTGAATTTAAATGATGAAAATTAAATAAGGTGATATCAATATGCTGAAGACCAATGTGTTCATTGTTGACAAAAACAGGAGTGTGTCAAAGATGCAGTACCTGGATCTTGGTTCTGGTCTCAGGATCTTGGGACACAGAGCTCTTGAGGAATTTGACTTCTATTCAAGGATGAAGGGGGTGGCTTCTTCAACTCAACACATAAACTTGAAAAAATTTTAACTTGAACAAATGACTTCTACTTTATTTTAGAGCACTCTATTCTGGCCCTTAGTAAGCATCTGATATAGCCTTTGGTCACCCCAATGTTCTCTTGATGTTGTACACTCTGACTTGGCTTATTCTTTTAAGTTTGATATGAGCATACTTCATTTATTCCCAGACATGATTATTTCTGTGATAGTCTATGACTTAATCTACATGAGAAAGAAAGATGATGAAAGCTATGATGTCAGAGTCTTAAGATGCTGTGATACATCTGTTTTAGAATAAGTGTGCATCTTAGAAAGGATTGCTTACTTCCTGCTCCGTTTGCATGTGAATGGTAGTCTTTGTTAGTTGGGGGCCTGAACCTTGTCAATGACGCATATAACTTATAAACTCATATACATGGCCATTTGGAAAGATAGTTTTTTCCTTTTTGTTTTTGTTTTTGGCTTGAGTTTTACAAATTGAATTCATTACTTTGTGTTTTGCTCTGGATAGATTTTAGCACTAAAAACTAATATTCCTTTTCCTCTCTGCATGCTTGTTCTTTTGCCCCGTAGGGGTCAGGTGACCCAGAAAAGCTCAAGTACCAAAGAGTTCAGGGTCTTTGTAAGGAGCGGTTAGAATATTCGCCATCACTAGATGGCGCTGTCGTTCTGAGGAAACTTGCGGGTAGCCCGCGAAAACCCCGAAATGCATTATGGGTGTACACGTCTAATCACCGCCCACTCCCGGGGCACACCAACCAATGGAGTGCACGCTGCCCCGGGACTATATAACGCCGCCATGTTGGGTCCCGCGCGGTTCTCCCACTATCTACGGCAACATTAAAGCTGAACTGTAGAAGAAGCCTGCCGTGTGTCCGCGTGTCTTCTTGCCGGCGAGAGGCACGCGCGCGCCTCACAACTGGTGCCGAAACCCGGGACGCCGGGAGCATTTTCACACTGGAGGAGAACCCCCGCCGCGGCGGGAAGGCCTCCATATCTACAGTGGCGGGTGAGCTCTCTCATAGTATGCTGGACTCTGAATTTCTAATGGGATCGCTTGCGGACGACACACTGCTAGGAATTCTCCTAGCAGCCGTAATTGCTGCCCGCCTCTTTCTGGTCTTATATAAAAGAGAGATAGCCAATGACCAGGAGGCATCGGACGTTCGGGACAGTTTACTTGAGCCAGAGCGGGACCAAAAGTTAGGAGCGCGACCAAAACGGAGAGATGCATCTAAAAAGAAAACAGGCCTCCCCCAAAAAAAGAGGTATAAAGGGGGATGATAAGAAGGGGGAAAGTATGCCCCGGGAGAGAAAAAAAAAAGGAGGCCAAGAAGGCCTGGGAGAGAGAAAAGGAGATGTCTGGGAGAGCTATGGTTGGCGCCCAGTGGAATGTGTTCTATGCTTGTGTTTCCAAATAATGGTATAAAGATAA